>NW_021011592.1:385499-428797 GCF_003987935.1 Bombyx mandarina | reverse complement strand
TACTGTGTGCGTACACCTTATCATTTTGTTTGTTGTAGCTCTCTTCTACGGTAAAAAATTTTTCATCCGAAAAAAGAATTTCCCGATATTTTTTTCCCGCGTACCGCTTCAACAAAGCGCGGCATCTCTTCAGTCTCAGGTCCATTAGACGAGCATTCAAACGATGTCCTGTTTTTCTTCGATATGCCCGAAGCCCTAAGTCTTCATTTAACACCCTTTTCACCGTGGTTCTGCTTAACCCCATCTGAAGGGCCAACAGTTTCTGCTTACGTTTGGGATTTCTTTGAATTCGCGCCTTCACAGTTTTTATCACTGCTGGAGTCCTAACAGACCGAGGGCGACCACTTCTTGACCTGTCATCTACACTAGAGTCTTCATTGTATCGTTTCATGGTACGATAAACGAATCTTTTGGTTATATCCAAATTTTTCAGTATGTTAAAAATTTGAATTGGCGCGTAACCGCAACGATGCAACGCAATAACTGCAACACGGTCTTCTTTAAGCGTCCACTCCATATTTAAAAATGAGTAAAATTCTAAAAGTACATATACATTTTTATTTTCATGAACAATTCGAAATTCGAATTCAATAAACTTTTTTGTGGCCAGCATTCTAAAAGAAAAGTTTTTACTGTGTGACAATACTTATGACCTGACTAGGTATATTAGATATAAATTAGATATATAAATTTTAAATATATAATTTATTTATTTATTTATTTATTTAAGGATTACCGACAGGGTTTACAGTAAGACATAAAATAACATTGACATGTATAGAGCAATTGATAACTGCAACTCTAATTAGAGGCAATCACAGCATGCATTACATTAATATATTAATAGAGATTTAACAATACTATTAATAATAATAAAAAATTAAAAACAAAAGAAAGACAATAAGGACAGTAATACCCGAGTACTCAGACCGAGGCTGAGGCTGAGGTTCAACAACAACTTTTTATAATTTTGTTCTTAAATATTGGAAGGGAATCGCCAAATATGTCAAGGTTTTCAACTTTACTAACAAGATTATTATAAAGGTTAGTTAGACGAGGAGTAGGTGAGTGCTTGCCTAGATTGGTTCTGCTAAAGCGGGTGCTGAAAAGAGCAATGGGGCGACGAGGTAACCTAGATGGCACCTTCAAAGAGAATTTATTGAGGATGAATTGGGAGTCGACAGTACCGCTCATAACTTGATGTAAAAAACATAAGCCTAACATATCGCGGCGATCACTCAATGTTTGCATTTTAAAATATTTAGATTTTATAGGTAGATAAATTTCATATATAGTTTTTTTTATGGCCCAAAAGACATTCAGCGCTATCGATTCGATGCTAACGTCATTATCATAGATTATACACTTAATATAGTCATTATGTTCGTCGAAGCGTTCATGTCGCTCCTTATATGTTCGACAATAAAAATCTATTTATATACTCGTACATAAAAATCAATCCCCAATTTGAAAAATTTTAAGATTTAAGTATAATTAACCATCATATTAAATCTTTCATGTTACCTAATGGCGTTTGACATAACATTCTCAGAATGCGTGCTGCAAATTTCGTCAAAGAGAATGTAAAAAAATTAAATATATAATGAGTTAGGAGGTGACCGGTGCTTCAGAGGTCTAAAAGCACCGAGAGTGGATCCCCCCCGGATCCACAAGACATGTGTCGGATAAGTAATTTAACGGTGGCCATGATAGGAGGGTTTTCGTGTCGCGCCGCTTTGTCGAAGTAGCGTTGTCGTAGTGTAATTTTCCTTAAAATTTTACAAGTTTTTGCTTCACGTACATACACATAGAGATTTGATGCATAGAAATTGTTGTTAGTAGAAAATGTCTATTTAAGATGTTAGTAAATCAACTCAATGGTTGGGAACGAAAATACTGCACAGAGGACCAACATTCATTTTATTTCCCTATTGAGTTCGTTGGCTGTGGCTATACGTAAGAAAAGAAAAACCTGTCGACGAATAGAGAAGAAAGAGACATGTTTCATTTCTCGTTTTTACTTCGTAAAACTGAAAATTAATCATGACTAATACTTGCCGTGTGTTAAAATTCTCTATTTGTTTTTCCAATGCAAACTAGAGCAAGACAGGGTCCTATTTAGGTCCAAATCGGATGGGGGTCATATTATTCGGTATTTTCCAAACGATGCCTTTGTTGTGTGGTGTTTTTATTTTATTTTAAAGTAGGTCGGTAGTGCAGTACTTATAGCCCCTGATTGTTGCGCCGAGGGTCGTGGGTTCGATTCCCACATCGGGCAAATATTCGTGTGATGAACAGGTTTGTTTGTTCTTCGTTTGGATCATTATTTATGTAGAATAAGGATCGCAGCGCATAAAATAAAACTTCTGCTGTACCGAAACCTTCTGTTATAATAATAATTAAAAATTAATAAACACTTTTATTACGCCTTGCTTATTTTTTAACCGTCTTCGCCTTCTTCCTTTTGATGTGACAACGTCTTATAATTCGATGGAGCCAGCTGCACGCACGAAAAGACATGACTCATTGAGGCGTTCCATTTAAGGCTTGAAGTGCAAGCGAGAGCGCGTAACGAGCGACAAAGAGGCACAATCGGCCTCCGCGTTCGGCAGCGTTCGACATTTGTCTCTCTCCTACTTAAGTGAGCGATACATTCGCGTGGACAGCTGCTATACAATAATACATTTACATGTTTTCGTCAAGTATGAAGTTCAGTGAAAAGTGAATGTGGTGCCAATTGTTTATAGCAAGATAATTGCGATAATTGAAAAATGAAACCATTCCATCAGTATTTTCTTATGACGTTGTCACGTTCAACTATCGTCAGTAAACCGACTTAACAGATAACCGATTTTTTTCTCTCTGTCCTTCTGTCTGTCATTCACTTTTCCCTTTCTTTCCGTTTTCTCTCACTCACATCTTAACGCTCCGTTCCATACTCTTTTCATACGTTCCGTTCTCAATCCTACATTTATATATTTAACTGTTTAAAAGTATGCAAGTCAGTCTCTGGTATCCATAATACAAAAAATCTAATTCGGGTGACCGTGCGTGATTTGTTCCCTATTATCTATATATTATTTATTATTATTATTCTACGGAAATTAACATATATTGAGAGAAACCACAAACACAATTGGAGATTTTGAAATACGAGATAACACTAGTGTGAGAGATTAGTCCTTATAAAATCCTAATATTTGTTTATGGTTAAGTAAGGGGTCGGGCGTAACGCTTTTTCGTTACGTGACAATTTCTGTCAGCCAACCACAAACCCCATAGAGAAGCTTCGTCTTTGGCGTTGAAATGTCAGTAATTTTCTTTAATTTATTTATTATTATTAATTTCTTCTTTTGTCTTACCTATTACTAGTAACCTCAAAGAGCTATGCTAGCTTCATCGCACGTGGAGGCGAGCTCACGGGATTCAGCCTTGCAGACTTGCTAAAATCTGCATAAGCATTCGTCTTATCTTTTTTTTTTTTTTTTTTTTATTGCCCTTGTAGGCAGACGAGCATACGGCCCACCTGATGGTGAGTGGTTACCGTCGCCCATGGACTTCAGCAATGCCAGGGGCAGAGCCAAGCCGCTGCCTATCGCTTAATACTCTCCACAAGCCTCTTTTAAAGAAGGACATGTCATAGCGCTCGGGAAACACCGTGGAGGGGAGCTNAAATAATATTTTTTTTTTTTTTTTTATTGCCCTTGTAGGCAGACGAGCATACGGCCCACCTGATGGTGAGTGGTTACCGTCGCCCATGGACTTCAGCAATGCCAGGGGCAGAGCCAAGCCGCTGCCTATCGCTTAATACTCTCCACAAGCCTCTTTTAAAGAAGGACATGTCATAGCGCTCGGGAAACACCGTGGAGGGGAGCTCATTCTATAGCCGGATGGTACGTGGCAGAAAAGACCTCTGGAAACGCACTGTCGATGACCGCAGTGGCTCCAGGTAGTATGGATGAACTCTACTCCGGTGGCGGGCGGTGCGATGGTAAAAACGAGATGCCGGTATCATCTCGAACAATTCCTCAGAGCACTCCCCATGGAACATTCGGTACAAAATACAGAGGGAACCGAAGTCCATTTCATCATTATTATCAGCCCCCAGTCGTCCTTTACTGGCCTCTTCCAATCGACACACACCGCCCGTTCTTCGTTTCTCCGCATCCAACTCTTCCCGGCCACCCATCGAAGGTCACCGCACCATTTAGCCAGGGTCGTCCCACGATACATTTCGTCTTATTTATACAAATATTAAAAATGCAATTCTCTATTAGAAGCCATAGCTTCTACTTAGAGATGTTTGAGCAACCTAATTTCATATAATTTTTGAAATAATATTAATAATATGAAATAATAAAAAAAAATATTTAATAACTAAAATATATTATTAAAAGGAGTCTCTTTAGGCAAGGTTCCGAAGATACTAGCAGCGTTCTCCCTTTGAATAGCTAGACTAATTCTTTGTTAAAGGTTTTTCTTCTTCTTTTTTTTCTCTATTATATTATAATATCAGATCTATTATATTCCTTCGCGGGTCTTTCCTTTCGCATTATTTTCGAAACCCCCCGCTTCCCTTAAATCCGGTCCCTGCTACTCTGAAATAAAGGTCCCCGCGTCTGCCACGAATGCGATTAACACTTGTTAAAACAAACGAAAAGTCCATAACAATTGTTCACATATTTATCTTAAATTAAAATGTCAAAGTATAAATTTGGTAAAATTTATAAGCAATCCGTCATTGGATTACGGAAATTCGCACAATGTATCATGAAAGCATCGTTTTGTTTTTGGTGAGTTCTTTTTTTAATTTGCGTACTAAAATATCGCATTCAGCTTACTTATACGCTTTGAAATCTTGAACCGCCTAGCTGGAATAGCCCCTTAGGCTACCAGGGAATAGGTACGGGAAGAATGTTGTTCTTCTTGACTCGTATGTAAGTCGAATTATTGTAAAAGTTAATAACTACATTTCGCAGATTGCGCTGTGTACGTGTGCGCAATGTGGAACTATAGGTAAGTTCCTGTTTATCTATTTTTCTTAGATGACTGTACGGGCTTGGTCATGGTCATAGTCTTAATCCTGTTAAATTGTTACCGCATTTCATAGATATTCCCAATAATGTTGTAAAGTTGCTCTTTTAGACTCCTTGAGACAGAAATTCAGTCGTATTTCCCGTTTGAACCTGCCTTCAAACCAGAACGCATTGTGGGCTTAAAGCAATAATTGGTTTGACAACAGCATCTGCCCGCTTCTCAAAATACACGCTAGCACTAAGAGTAATAATAATAATAATAATACTTGGGAACAAATCACGCATAGTCTTTCCGCCCCAATTTAAGATGTTATGGGTATCAGAGACTAAGATACTTATATACGTTGAAATAAATGCCCATACAAAGAGCAAACAATTTTCTCAATTCACTAATTTGTCCGACGTGAGAATCAAAGCCACGACCCTGGGCGCAACAGTCAGGGGCGCTAACTGCATCACCGAATCAGTCAGTGACCACCAGTAGTGGTAGCTAGTGGATTTCCTCGCAATAATATAGCCGGCATTATTCGGCCACTTAGGGCGACTAAAGACGTTTTGTATCGGTAACTTCCTCGAACCAACTGGACAAGAATTTAAGAAAGACCATATTATTTTTACTATCCGATACGTCTGCTTAAATGAAAATTATGTTATAATGACTACAACAAGCTTCTTCTTCGTTTCACTCTTCACGAAGTGGTCATGATGGTAATTTAGTATTGCGGGGGTATAATTTCATTGGTTTCACTATAGCCCACCAACTCTTCCTCCCTCCGGTGTAATTCTGCTGAACTAATTTTAAGAACCTCCCGCTGTAGTCTTTATTTGGTCGGTTCACCAGGTGGGAGACCTGTCGCATTGTTTGTGCCGTCAAAACTTCCCTGAAGGACGAAGCTTTCTATGGACTTTTTATCTCGTTGTGAATCGTACCTAAATAAAGCTCTTATTGTACCGTAGAAAACTGGAACTGATCGATGCTGATGCCGAGTTCTTGAAGTAACAAGATGTTAGTGCGAAACTTCGTCCACAAAATCTATTTTCTCTCTATTTATATACAAGAAAATATCATGGCTTTATAGCTTAACAAACTTCTCACCCCCAAAAACCCTTAATTAGATGAACATTCACAATTCCCGATCTAATCTAAGTTTCTTTTAAAATTACAGAGATCAACATCACGATTTCAGAAAAGACCGATGGTCAAAAGCAAACGCTGGTTTTCGTTAGACCAATAATTAATGGTCAAACGTCTCAGAACGACGGAGATGCGAACACAGCTCTCCAGCCTTCGAATGTCACCACCGTTATCACTCAGATCAACACGTCAGCTAATACTACTGATGCCAGCAACAGCACTGACAGTGCAGCGGGACCACTAACGCCGGTTGATGGTGCAGCTAAACCAGCTAATGAGGCAGCCGGCTCTGCAGACGGTGGTGCTCAACCAGCTAACGAAGCGATCACCCCAGCTGACGGCGGAACAACAGCTGCGACTCCAGAGACTCCGACGCCGGCAGCCAACACGCCATCAACAGCCGCCGAAACTACCATTGCAGCAACTCCAGCACCCGCCCCTGCTTGATACATACGCATTGGACCGTGTAGCTAAAATAAAGAAGATAGATCAAGACTGTTGTTAGTTATTTCTAGATTTTGTTTTTGTAATTAAAACATATTGTCGTAAAATTCACGTTCTTTTCATAGCTGATTGGTTTTTCTTTGAATATTTGTTGTTAGCCTTGAAATAATTAAGTTAGAAGCTGATAGTTGGTTAGAAGCTGATAGTTGGTCAGGTTGACGGGAGAAGATCACGAGGACACTCACCCACCCGCTGCTAGAGTTTTTTAATGTTCTCGATAGCGTAAAAGGTAACTCATATTTGTATGGAGTTAGAACGTTTGCCTACGTTTGCGCTAAGGGCGCTGTTCCAACTGCATACAAATTTGAGTTAACTTTTATGCTGTCAAGAATGGTACAAAACTCGCACTAAGCATACTGATCTGGTAAAAACGCTCACCGGCCTGCCAATAACCGAGGCTGTAAATGACGCCGAGGACAGGAGATGTGAGGAAGTATAGTGCATCAAGTGGTCAATATTTCAAACTAGACACGACCTTTAGCAATGAAGAGACCGACTCAGAAGAAGAAGAACATACTTGTATCCCACCCTCTTCGTTGGCTGCTTCACTGACCGTGTACAAAACTAATCCGCTCTCCTTTATTGCATTTTATTGCTTAGACCAGTGAACGAGCTCACAGTCCACTTGTTGTTAAGTTACCAAGGCTTGACTTCAATAATGTAAATACTACAGCCCCCTCGAGACTTGAGATGTTATATCATCACAAAAGTGTAGCAATTACAGCGAATAAAATTATTTTCGAAATTTATTTTTATTACATCATGTCAATAATAAAATACCAACATAAATTAGCAAACATTGAAATACTTGGGGCCTTCGGTAATACTTATTTTAGTTACATGTTGTTCAGTTCGCGTTTATACAAATATAATTATTATGTATCTGACGCTAATTAGTCAGGCATCTGTGTTCTTTTTCAGCGCAGTCATTAATATTCAATCACCTTGAAGATGTAGACGAATTAACGCGCTGTTCGATTTTGATGCGTATTTTTTTAACATTAAATTATCGATAATATTTTTTATGATTTTTTTATTGCTTATATGTGTGGACGAGCTCACAGCCCACCTGGTGTTAAGTGGTTACTGGAGCCCATAGACATCTACAACGTAAATGCGCCACCCACCTCGAGATATAAGTTCTAAGGTCTCAGTATAGTTACAACGGCTGCCCCACCCTTCGAACCGAAACGCATTACTGCTTCACGGCGGAAATAGGCGGGGTGGTAGTACCTACCCGTGCGGACTCCCAAGAGATCCTACCTAAATTAGACTTCCGATGCACTTTTCCGTAGGTCGTGGAGGTTAAACGATGCGAACATCTCAGATGCTGACATCTTCTATTTATATCCCCGCCTATTCGCTGGTGCCTTACAGGATTTTTCAGTTACGCACGGACGCGTAAGTGAGTTTACGGGGCTCGACCTGTGAAGATTTGCTAACACTGACCCTAGCGAGAGCAGTGTTACGCTGAATCTACCACCGAATCATAATCGCGACTCACTGAGGAGATTCAGCTACCAAGGATTAGGTAGGGAAAAAGTATTGTACTATTGACTACCCAAAGGATTAAGGTTAATTTTCTTTTAAAAATATTAGTTAAGCTTAAGAAAGCCGGTCACACTGACGGCCGGCTGGTCTTATGCGTTTACCGGAGACCATCGGCATCGATAACATAATATATATATGCCTATACGATAACTACTAATACGATACTATATGATAACATAAATGCCTCCACCCACATTATGAGAGGGATAAGTATTTTGTAATGTACGACTCCTGATCCGCCCTCCAAATTTGAAGCCGTGGCTTCTTCGCGGTCGAGTTAGGCAGAGCGGTGGCGAACGCTTTCTTGAACTGTCCAGATATTTGAAAGTCGCCCACGCGATGAACCACATGTTCCACGATCGGTGGGGCGCAAAAGTACTGGAGTGGAGACCTCGTACTGGACGTCGTAACGTGGGCAAACAGCCAGCGAGGTGGACCGATGACCTGGTCAAATTGCCTGTTACGGACTGGATGCGAAGGACAAGAGACCGCGCGTGAAAGTCGCCAGTCGCCAGTACCAGGCTCATCACAAGCCGGGAGAAATTGTGATTGCTCGTGAGACAAATAACGTCTGCCCACAGCAATGACAGAAATTGTTGACAAAGAATATAGGGAATCAGAATTAGATGTTTCCCTGTCTAATTTATTATCAACTTCTAGTTCGACGTCGAAACTTTTATGGTGGATAAATTTTGGAGTGCAGGCAGCCAAATCTGTGATGCGAATAGCAAGCCAAGGTATGGCAATTTGTCCCGATTTGTGAAGCTAATGACGATACTACCTTTGTCAAACGCCAAAGTAGAAAGAATAATTTCTGATATTAATAGAATTAAAAATCAAGATCGAAATAGATTTAATAATAATAATGTTGCTGCAATCATGCATGGAAAAGAGGGGCTACGACAGTTGATGTCGCACATTTGATCCTGACTGAAGTATTATCAAGTTAATGGACTCAAAATAACTTTAAGAAAATGTTACCCAACATAAAGAGAAGAATTTTAAGTTTAAGTTTCATTTTATTAAGCTATTGCGTAGCTTTTATCGCGGGTTTTGAGCGCGGCGACTGAATCAAGAAATTCCGTTACGAAAATAACCTGACACTCCCACTACGCCTACTATGTAGCTCCCGTTCAACACAGTTGTCAAAGATTCATGCTTCCTTCACCTTTTAATTTTTTTATTAAACTAAATACGAAATGAAACAAAATTCATAAAACATTTTTTTATATATAAATTCACTAATAGCACGGAGCGAGTACATAATTAACTTAATAAAATTAATATTTTTAATGGTTGCAATTTTTTATATTACATAATATATCACCGAGAGGTGGCGCTGTTTTTGAAATATTTTCCATATACATATCCATATATTATGTATGAAACAGTCCCGGAGCAAATCCAGGACTTACAACTTGTACTATTCTATTTCATATTCCTCTTGTACTGCGTACACATCTGGAAAGATAAATAAATAATTTAATTAATTAATAAAAAATATATGTCTATTTCATTTGTTACAGTACATATCGAGATAATAACAAAAAAAATCGATATAATAATATGTAATACATTCCTAGCCACAAAGATGCATGCATCATTTATTGGACACATATAAAAAATAATAGTAAGTATAACATGGAGGGAGTGTAAGTTCCGCGTTATAATAGTATTCTCGTATAACGCGTTATTTGACGTTTTCGCGTTGAAGTGACTTCAACCCGAATAGGAACAAGTATTTTTTTACAGTATTTTTACAAGTATTTTTGTACAATTAAGATTATAACTTAATACAATCCAATGAGAACTGAGCGGTTTTTATATTTTTAAATGTGTATAATGAAATAGCTTTTCACCCCGTGATACAATTGAACATTCCCAATCATAAAGCCAATTTTCTAAAACTATATTATAACAATAAATTTATCTTACCTATGACTTCTGAATTTTGAATAGAAAGATATTCTTCTGCAAAAAAAAAAGAACATTAATTAGTCGTTTAATTAAAATTAGTTTTTATTTAAATACTAGCGACCCGCCCTCGCTTCGCTTCGGAAACATTAAATTTTATTATTGATAGCAGAGTCCCGCGATGCTACCCGCGGTTATTGTCGTACCGCGGGTGAAGCCGCGGGGCGAAGCTAGCCTAAAAAAAGTAGCCTAAGGTACTCCTTATATCATTAGTTACCTATCAGTAAAAGTCCCGTCAAAACCGGTCCAGCCGTTCCAGAGATTAGCCGGAACAAACAGACAGCCAGGCATACAGACAAACAGACAAAAATTGTAAAAAAATGTTATTTTGGTGTATGTACCGTATATATATTATATTCATATGCATGTAGTAAAAAGAAGCTATTTCAATATTACAAACAGACACTCCAATTTTATTTAGATGTATAGATGACGATGGGATTGGCACCGTGTTGTTTTTAAAAAGGATGACATCAGCGTTGTATTTGGACAACAATAACAACAGAGCACCACTTCATTCCGCTGCTTGAGCCGGAATATTTTATGCATATATTTTTTTCCTACCTATTCTAGTGACCTCGAGGGGTGATACTAGATTCACCGAGCGAATAGATGAGCTCACGGGGTTCTAACCCGGTGAAGTTGCTAACACTAGCCCCAACAAGAGCAGTGCTTCTCAGAATCTACCACCGGATTGTAATCTCGACCCACTGCAAAGGTCCAGCGAAAAGCTCAGTGGGCTGTGTGTTGAATATTTAGTCACTCATATTTATATAGTAGAAAATCAGGGGTAGTTTCTTCATGAATTCTCTTGAATAACAACTTAAGCAATTGTTTGCATTCATTGAACTTCTAATGCATAACCGACAATGTTATCATTAAGGAAACAATTAACTTTAGCTAATGTTAGTTAAGTAACTAGTAAGTAATATTGCGCCGATATATATAAATATATGCATATACAACTCGACCAAGCTAAGTTTGCACCTCGCATCGATTACGTCACACTGTCGCTTAGGTACGGTCTGAAAAAAGGATTCGCTATGACTTTAAAAATGTAAGCAAATGTTTTTTAGATTTTACTTTGCATTTATTGTTTTTAACAATATATTATACATTAGAATACATGAGAATATAGCGATATTGGGTTTTTGTACTAAGACCACCCGGGCGTTCTTGCACTTTTTAAATTTGTATCCAAATTTATCAGTAATAATTTTCTTTTATGTTTCCTTTTCAGTATTATGTTTCTCCCTTCACCGTGTATGACCTTTTCTTTCATTTTTGTTGCCCACAACAATCCTCTCGAAGTAAAAAAATGAACGTTAAGCGGTCAGTAACAACAGTTTAACAAAAACTTAACAAAAGTAACCCAATAATATAACTAAACTTCAACAAAAAAACCTAACAAGAACAGTTAAAAAAATTTAAAATTTAACAGCGTGTCGGCGACAATGATGCTAACGGTACTGACGCGACAGGGCGATCGCGGGAAGGTGAGCGGGGAAGCGGGCGGGCGCCGCATTCCAGCCAGGTGCAAACTTAGCTTGGTCGAGTTGTATGTATTTATATTACTTACGACATTCTTTAGTGAGATTTCCTTCCATTTCTATATTTGTATTTATTTCTTTGTCATCTTTAATCTGTATATAAGTATTCTCAATATCACTAATCTGTGTCTCGGGAATCTCTTTATCACTAATATCTACCTCGGAATTCTCATTGTCACTAATCTGTGCCTCGGGGACCTCATTGTCATCTGTAGAAATAAAAATTTTAAAAAAGCACAGAGCATACAACAAGTTTATGATAACAATGGATTCACATTCAACAATCCAGTTTTTTTATGGATATTGGTAACACATACCAGAATTAGATCAGGTACACGCTCTAAATACCAAATAACCAAAACAGATTGTGAGAAAGAATCTAATCCAATCAATTTTATTGGTGGTAAGGCATTTTGTGAGTCCACATTGTTCGATATTACCACTCTGTCCATTTCTGTCATGCCTGTATTTACATTGCTGTTGTCTATGGGCTTGTCCCCTCATTTGTATAATTTTGACAAAAAGGAAGTGGTAGGATCCAAGTAATAGATCCAATCACCAAGCGATGAACCTTAAACTAAATTAGTGGCTATATTAAGTTTTTTATGAAAATAGAATTGCGACTATGGGTCGTTTTCAATTTTGCAGCCAAATAAGTAATGATTTCATGAATTTAAACTTTATCATTTTTTTTTGTATTTAGGCATGTTCAGAATAAAAAGTGCTTGATCACAATCAAGTCAATCACTCATTTATTGATAATATTATATAATATTCATGTATATTTTTCAATTTACGCATTTGATAATGCCAACACGGATAACATTTTAAGTAGGAACTTTTTAAAATATTTAGAAATCTTACTTCTTTTGTTTTTAATAATGTTCTAATATCCAGTTAGTTTTCCATTATTATCTATACTTAATATTATAAAGAGGAAATATTTGTTTGTTAGTTTGTTTCGAATAGGCTCCGAAACTACTGGACCGATTTGAAAAATTCTTTTTCCATTAGAAGCCGACATTGTCCCTGATGAACATAGGCTACTTTTTTTTGTTTGTTTCATGTGTGTTTTAATGTTTCCGAAGCGAAGCGAGGGCGGGTCGCTAGTTGTATTATATACTGATTAAATTAAATTGAATTTGGGGTAGTTTTGAATGTATAATTCTTCATTTAACAGTGATTATGAATATATAGTTATAGGACCATATGCCTGTTGTCATGACAACAAATATACTGTACTTATAATTGCAGTAACATTAAGGTTATGAGAATTTAATCAAATAACTCGCTTTTGCCCCCAAATTTGAAAACGACCTTTATGAAATTTTGTGATGACAATTAGGTAATTCTTAGTGGCATTATTTTTGTGTGTTTTATTACCTTTTTATAAAGTAAAGAATTTCAGTTATTTTTTTCACTGTCTATTGGTTATATAACATGTATAATATATTGTGTATCTTCACTACAGTATATGTATGTAAACAATTTGTTTCCCAACACATTCCCACAGGAGCAGTGGGGGTCCAGCTGCCTAGTAGCGATCATTATTCACGGTTCAGAATACCCTGAACTAGTATCCTGATGTAGATACTTACTTAAAGCCCGATGCATCCCTTTTAACTTAAACACATGATGTTTTAATAGAACATTATTGAAGAAATCCTTTCCGCACGCACAAACGGGTTTCTTTTTCACCACATTTGTTTGCATATGCTCGGTGCATATATGCAATTTCATTTCATCATCGCTAGAACATATCTCACGACACAGCAAGCATATATGAACATTGTATAAAAATAATCCCTTGATACCGCTATAGAGACTGTAGTTATGATATTTCTTCATTCTAGTGAAGTACTGCTTGTGATTCTTAACTGATGTAACATTTGATTTCCTATGTTTCTCTAGGTGTTCTGTGAAATATGAGTCCCTGCTTGCCGTGTATCCGCATATAGTGCAGTTCAGGTACGGCTTATGTGACTTTAAGTGCTCGTTCAATTTTGCTGTCGTCTGAAATTGGTTTAAACATATTTGGCATGCCGTTTTCGTGTTCACCATGTGCACATTATTCAAATGGAACCATGTGTTCTTGTAATGCATATATCGGTTGCATATTACACATTGTATGCCTCTAGTTTGATCTTTAATGTGTTTGAAATAGAAATGAGCAGTCAACATGAATTTGTTGAAGAATACTCCGTTACAATGGTCGCATACAAATATTTCGCGCTCGACTTTCCTTGCAGTCGGTGAGGATAATAGATGATCAGTTTTCGTGTGTTTCAACAGACTGTCCTTACTTTCTTGAGGTCGCATGCATATCTGAAAGTTAATAATAGAATTTTGACTAAAATATTTTAGAAAACTACACCTTTTGCGTGACTAAGCTCTGCTTCTTACTGGTGGTAAATGTTGAACCCACACAGCAATGATTTCCAGTTTGTAGGAAGGAGCAGGTGTTGTACTCAAAAACTCAGCGAGCATATCTCAAGGTAGGTTGCTGCAATGACGTTGTTGATAAATAAACCTATCTAACACTGGGTGGACTATGATCTCATTGAGATGAGATGAGAACTATTAAGTTCAATTAGCTACTATGAATTTTTATTAAAATTTTAATATCACTCACAGCTGATTACATTTATATAAACGGTTTCATGACTTGACTTTGTCGAAGGAATATTTTTTATGTGAATTCTTGGATACACAAACTCACCAAGCACATATGATTCGTCTCGCATTTCGATTTTGAAATCAATTCAGGGAAATGTGCGATCTTTCTGTGCAAGTCAGCTTCTGTTTCGGATAGCCAGCAAGCTTTACACAGATCGCATTTGAAAACTTCGGAATCGCAGCTCGCCTTTTGCACAGGTGGCGTTCGCACAAGATCCGAATGAGTACGGAACATGATTGTTTTTTTAAAGCCTTATTTATTATCCAGATTGTTCATGAGTTGGTGTAGTTTCTATCGTACTTGAATTGTAAAGGAAAAACATAACTCATAATAACAACCTAACCCCGCAAAGGCACTAACAAGCACCATAGACCTAAGTTTCAGGGCGAAATGAGTGAGAAGATTATTATTTTTTAAAGGGATTTTATGACCTGGTAACTAAGACCTTTAAGTCATGTCCTATTTTAATTTATATTCTTATTTTTATAAAAATGATAATATGGAGATAAATGAAATGAAATGAAGATGATTAATTTGAGACATTAATCAACTGGGATGAAATTAAATGAAATGAGATGATATGGAATGAACAAATCACACAACTTCACTCCTCGCGTTCCCGCCAAAAAGTCCATGAGTGAGAAGCACAAACCAATAAGCATAGACAATAAATGACACTGGCCTGCCTGCACTGGCCCAGAAAAAGCCATAGACCTATATTCCTACTTCATTGGAAAAAGCTCAAAATTTATGACACATTTGACAGTTTTTTTTTCTAAAACAGGGTCCGTGATGTTATTCCCATACAGTTCCATCATTTGGATCCATAGACCTATATAGTAGGGACACGACATATTCTTCTATACGTACAATTGCTTATATAAATAGCACCCATTTTGAAGGCACACACATAAACATATATCTATCTCGTTCTTACTCAGCACTTTAACTCGCAGGAAAACAATATAACAGTATTTCAGTGCGTACATAAAATGTAACATGAATATACGTAAATATCTCCGTCTCCGTCTAATGAGGCCGAAAATCCGCCATGTTGAGCGCACCAAATGTCATTGTCACGTCAGTTCGGCCATCTGTTTTGGGTTGTACATTATTTATTGACTTTGATATCGATTTAATATGACTGCTTATATAAAATTTCATATTTTATCATGCTTAAAACATACAAAAATAATAATTAAAACGTATTTTATAGGATCTCAAGAAAGTCGATGCCCCAAAACTATTATCTATATCTATATATTTAAATTCATTATGGAGCCCTCAATTAAAATATGTCATCAAAACATATTTAGACATTCTGTTTAGATATTTCGGGAAAAAGGCTACCCCGACAAAATCTCTTCGGAACTATTTAAATAAAATAGTTTTATTCCGCAGTGAGTAAAACACTTGTAAATTCGTTAAATATTTAATAATTAAGTGATTTTAGAGAGGAAGTCACAAGGAATAACGTTTTCAATAATGAATAAATGTTCTGTAGGTGTTTTTTTTCCACGTGGACCCTTGATAAGTTTAAAATTTGAATCACTCTCAAGTGAAAGTGATTCAAATGGTGCGGCGCACCTTCCTTGGGGTATGCTGCGGTAGTGTGTTACGGACTTTAGAGTCAGCAAAACAATTAAAATAGATTGTAATAGTCTAAGAAAAACACGTACTCAAAATACGATAACATTTAGCGTGCTAGAAATGGGCAGATGGCACTGTACTACGCCATATCTTTATGTTTTGCGACAAACGACAACTTTATAAAATCAGTGTAACAACTTTTAAAAATCATAATATCGTTTACTTGGCAAATTCGAAGGGCGAACTTGTCTTAGATTTCACACATCTCAATCATATTATATTTGCACATAACAATATACCTACTTACTTCCCATTAAAGTATAAATTTTACAAATAAATAATACTCAACAATATTTAAAATAAAATGAGCCAAGAACGTTTATCGATAAAACCTACTAACATTGAAATCTTTTGTACAGCACTAAAACCGCCATGTTTTGTGGTCAGATGACGTCACAGTGGCACGAATTTTTGGTTGACGTTTCATTTCCATAGGTTTCCTACTTCAGTGTTTGGATCACATAACTATTGCGAATTGAAAATCGAAATAGAAAAGAATGTATTAAACTGAATCAATATAAAATTGGATAATGACAAATCATGATGTTTTGCGATACTTTTAAAAATAACTTAATTAGATTTCAGTAAACTTTTTGGAAGAATTCGAGAAGCCACGTCTAGTGAGTTTGTTTCAAATCACTATACTTTCACAGGTTTTAGCACCACAATTATAATATCTATCTAATTCTGTTCATACGTGTATCAAAATTGATAACGACGCTAATCAAATAAATATTTTAATATCAAGACCAATTAACTCTTCACGGTTCCCCAAAAAACAATGAGAATCTAACGCTATCCTAACAAAATATCAAACCCGACTTCAACAAACTAAAATTAAAATGAAAAGAGAACATCATCAACGTAGCCGTCAATTAAATATGCATTACTATGGATAAGTCTTCAGTCGTCACCGGCAAAGTGGAAGGAAAGAGCGGAACGATCAGTGAGAAGTCATAAAAAAAAAAATTATCACATCAAATTAAAGATGAGAATGTTTCTAGGACTTTGTATAGGATCGGGAGAATTGAATGATATTCAAAATCAGTATCCGGTTGGAAAGCACAGTGTTCTGGGATAAATATTACCGATCCACCTTTGAAAAGATACAATGGCCAGTTTTAACTACATAATTGCTAAAGAGATAATCTTTCTTATAGCTTCGAGCGTTCGATTTAAATTAAGCCTCTTGCGTGCTTTTTATGATTTATTAAGTCACAAAAAAATTCTTGGCAACAATAAATAGTACATATTTGCATAAATCATGTTATTGATATAAAAAAAAACGAATCTAATTATTCATAAAAAATATCTATTTATTCATAAACAAGTAGTATTCTTTTTACAACAAATTAGATTATATATGGTATTATTAGATAATCACTTATTAGTTATGTAGACAATGAAAACAATTAAACATTTACTTACAACAATGGGCTGAGAGATAAAAATGGTGCCCAACCCTCGTTATTCAGAATAATTTTTAAATGTTTTTTTTTTATAAAATAAATAATATTTGCTTAAGGACCTAAAGAGCCGCAGTTTCATATCCAAAGAGGTTCGCGAGCTGCAGGTTGCCGACCCCTGGCCTAGACTAACGATAGATTAAAAATCTATATTTTTTGCGTTTTGTATAGTTCCGAATACTTCATGACGTGAACGTACGTACATATTCTGAGAGTGAGCTAAAAAAAAAATTTTGAAACTTAAAATAAACGTTGCGCCTGAGAATTGTTTAATCGCCCGTTTTTTCAGTTGTATCAGTCGAGGCGTTATCTGCTTCCGAAACTTCGTTGACCTCTTCTTTATTATAAACAACATAATTATTGTTGATAACGATATTAGTCTCTTGATTATTTCGATTATTGTTGGAGTTACTTGATCGATTTGATTGATTTGAATCATTATTGTTCGTGTTATTATTGGTGTCCGTATTGCTATCATTATTTTCACTGCTATGTTTTCTATGTTTCTTCGCGCTACTGCTGCTCGTTCGGCTAGTGTTGCCACTGCTATTTTCGTTACTACTACTGCTATTTTCGTCATTGCTATTGCTTTTTTTGCTACTGTGGTTACTGCTATTTTCGCTACTGCTATTGCTTTTTTTGCTACTATTGCCACTGCTATTTTCATTATTGCTACTACTATTTTTGTCACTGCTACTGCTTCTTTTATTAGTGTTGCCACTGCTATTTTCATTACTGCCACTGCTATTGTCGTCACTGCTACTGCTATTTTCGTCACTGCTACTGCTATTTTCGTCACTGCTACTACTTTTTCTCTTAGTGCTGCCACTGCTGTTTTCGTCACTGCTACTGCTTTTTTTATTAGTGTTGGCACTGCTATTTTTATTACTGCCACTGCTATTTTCGTCACTGCTACTACTTTTTCTCTTAGTGCTGCCACTGCTATTTTCGTCCCTGTTATATTCGTCGTTATTTCCGTTATCATCATTAGCATTATCGTTACTATCGTCACCGCTATCGTCGTCCTGACCGCTGCTAATGGCACCGTTAAAATCGGTTCTGTTGCAGTCCTCCAGCTTCACTTTTATATCTGAACCACAGTGGGATAGATCTGAAACAGAAATGCTTGTGCAATTATTTAATGCTGACGAGTCAGCGAGTTTCCTCCAGTGCTAACATCCGAAAAAGGACCAGAAAGAGGGTAGTTAGATTTGCCTGCGCTTAATATCCTACCCGTAGTCTGCCTGCGACCGTAGCGCTAGCAACACGTCGCACTAACGGGTACTGATTAAATGTGAAAGTCGTGGAAACGAGCCCGTTCAGTTATGTACTGTATATATAACATGAAAATCTGTTAATTCAACTACCTCTAACCACAGTTTTGTTTTTTATATTCATAACAAACTAAAAAATGGCCGGTCTTATTCATATTTAGATATAATAGCTCTCTCGTTCGCAACCACAGCAGCTGTTAACACGTTGAACGCCATAAGAAAAATCGAGTATTTTCATTCAGGGCACGATACTTCGAAACATCAGAACCAATATTATGATGACAGTATTAAATGTGAGTTTAAAACATATAAGCAGTGTTAATTATGTCGCGGTTTCAATCCGATCGTATATTCAGCGAAGCACTGTTCTTGCTAGGGTCAGTATTAGGAAACTATCTCGGTCTGAGCTTCGTGAAGCGACACCGGACACGTTCTATGAAGCCAACACATAACCTCAGGACATTACTGGCAGTTGATAGATAATTAAAACGATATTACGAAGCCATTTAATATTCGCGAGATGTTAATTTCTGAATATTTATGTATTACACGCTCTGTAGTTGTTAACGTCATGCGCGCAAAGTTATGAAGTGCCTGCGTGGTAGTTTCCTTTGTTTTGTTTCCATGACGCCATCAACGGGGCTAAGGATGGAGCTGGCACAACATAGTCCAGAACAGTTATTCAGAAAAGCGACGACTCTCAGCATTGACGATTATCGACGCAAGGAAAATGCCACTTGATTGATTCAAAGAAAATCACATCAATAAATCACTTACCCTTTTGCCCGTATTGTTTGACGGCTTCCCCGCAATACTCGATCAGCCCTGAAAGTGTGTAAGCCCTTGTTTTATTTTAGATTAAAAAACAAAAGAACGCAAATTTGAATGAAATGTCTTTTCTTTTTTTTTACGTTCGTTTCTGACCGAGTGTATCGATAGCATTGATTCAAGATAAATCGATAATTAATTAAAATACTACTTCAGTAGAGAAATAAATATAATATTTTTCTTACCATCAACAACATCGTTTCCAACTGTAAAAAAAAAAAAACATTGAATCGACAATAGGTTTTGTTTCATTTAAGTTTAAACGGCTTATTAACCAGTTACAGATACTAACTAACGAATGTGCACAAGTGGGAATATGAAATAAAACTCCTCAACGTGGCCTCTCAGATTCTTCCAAAAAGTCCACGGAATTCACAATGTTCAACAACCGTTTTACTGAGACTTTAATTCATATAATCTCATCTTATTTCATTTCATTTTATACCAATTGATTAGTCTCAAAAATATATCGAATTCGCATCATATATTTTTTTATATACCTAATAGAACGTGTAGGTATTCCGATATAGATTTTTATCAACTGAACACTGGCAGTAGCCGACTTAACCTAATAGGTGTACCTACGGCTCTAATAAAGAATGAAAAAACAAAACTGGCAGCAATGGCATCGCAAAAAGCCAAGCAATACTGAAAAAAGAAGAAGTTAAAGAAAGGGCATTATCTATGGTGATGTGAAAATGAAAAATTTTGGGCACTTTTTGGCGGGAACGTGAGGAGTGAAGTTGTGTGATTTGTTATAATTTGTCTATTTAGTGTTTCTTCAGGTTTAAATGTGTAATAACGGTGGTTAATTAGCTGTTTAGTATCTGTGAAAGTGCACAAATGTGGGAAAATGAAACAAGCCGCTGGACGTGACTTCTCGGGATCCTCCAAAAAGTCCACTGAAAAAAACCCCAATAAATGACCACCATTTTGCTGAGATTATATTTTATCCCATATCATCTTATCTCATTTCATTTAATTTCGTCCCAGTTGATTAATGTCTCAAATTAATCATCTTCCTTTAGGTAATTTCATTTCACTCCATACTATCATTTTTCATAAAAATAAGAATATATAAATTAAAATAAGACATGACCTAAAAGTCTTAGTTACCAGGTCATAAAATTCCTTTTTAAAAGTAAGTAACTTTTGGCGGGAGTCGTAGTTACTAGGGTCGAGCTGATTACAATTTTCGTTATTTACTAAGTAATCCGTAAATTTACAGCAATAAAATTATACTTACGTCCAGTTCTATAACCATTTGCCAGAGCTCCTAATACAGTTAAGACTGAAACGAAAAATAACAAGGATTGTTTTATTAAATTACTTAATAAAGTTTTGTGATTTGATTTTGTGTGAAGTGAAGTGTTGAAGTGAATTCGTGACATTATTTATAGATAGACGCTTCGATTGTTTTGGTATGTCTTTTTCTCTATGACGTAATCGTTAAACTTAATTTTTTTTAACTTGAAGTCGTCTGATTAACTTTCAAATTTTCACACCCATCAAGGACCGATGTCTATACAATAATTTCATAACTTCACTTTAATATCCTGATTGGATATCAACAGATCAAATACAAAATGAAATTAATTGTTAATTCAGTTTTGTATTAATGCGTCTTCTTTTTAAGTCTTTGTTTTGATTTCAATATCTTTGCGCGGGAGATAGAATACAAAAAATTTTGAACCAAAATGCGAGGGTGTAGTTTGATTATAATTTGAGTCGTCTATTATCAAAGGCGGCAATCTGTACATTTGGACAAAAATTTTTTATTGATATGTCAATACAGATTTATTTGAATATAATCGTCTCCTTCAAAGAATACGGTTCAAAACCTGCATTAAATAAAGGTTAATAGTTAACCTGTTATTTATCTAAGATGTCGTTCCGAAGAGTTTTGTGACTGCCAATGGAATACAAAGTCAATAATTCGTTTTTCTGATTTACCAATCATTGTCCAAAAGTCAGATTGCCGCCTTTGATAATAGACGACTCATTTAAAATTGTCTATAGTTTCAAAGTAAGGGGTTAAAATATCGCTACTAAACAAAATACTATTTTGTTTTTTTGTTTTGATTTCAAATGTTTCACTATTTTACTGTAATTTTGATTGAGTTTTGACAAACAAAAGTTCGGACACTTTCGACTTTATGGTTCTAGTCACGAGATCATTTCATACATGTGTCATCAGTAAAACAAAAAAGCATCGTTTATATTCCAATGGCGCTTCACGAGCTAATAATTCGATTTATTAAAAAAAAAAAACTAGTTAAAACCGGCTTATCCGGCCGGTTATTCTTTAATTCGACTTCGATCCGGTTGCTACCGGAAACGGTTACCCGTTAGACAAATCTGAAGATTTCCCAGGAACTAAAACAGTCCGGTAATATCGGTTTAGAGGAGTCTATAAGCGCACAACTTTAATGAAATACAAGCTAGTGCCTGGTGCATTTCGCTTCAATTGACAAAAAAACACCATTTTGAATACGTAGGACCTCTTGTGACCCCGCACGGGTAGGTAACACCACGCTGCCTATTTCTACTGGGAAGCAGTAGTGCGTTTCGGTTTGAAAGGTGGCACAACCGTCGTACTCTTGCATCTGATAGCTTACAACTCTTGTCTCAAGGTGGCAGCATTTACTTTGTAGAGTCTATGGGCTCCAGTAACCACTTAACACCAGGTGGGTCGTGAATTTGTCCATATAATTAAAAAAAATGCACCTTACCTCTTTTGAAAACGTAATATACGTCATCATGGCACCACTCATTGTTTGCACCTGCAACAGCAAAGTAACTCGTATAGTATTTGTTGCGAAAATATGACTGTAGGTGCTCTCCACTGCCCAGCTACAGTCTTAACCTCCTTTTGAAAGAAGACATGCGGAAATCACGAAGTTTAATACACAACATACTACGGGGCACACGACGATCACTCGGTTGGTGAATAGTAGATGCAGTGATTCCAAGTAATTGGTTTGAAGTCAACTGTGGCGTCGGCGTATCCAGGAGAAGTTCCGAGAGGAAATTCTTAGCCTATCAGCCGATCAGATACTTTGAACAGAATTAAATAATTTTATTAAAAATATAAGTGAAATGTCGAAGCGGCCGCCATTATTGTCATACTCATTGTGGTCTCAACGCTGGAGTCAGACGAGAGAGTAATGTTCATGATGTTTAGGGTTCACAACTCGGCACACGACACAGCTCCTGGATCAGCTACGATCGACTTAGTGCTAGAGTAGAATCTTCTCGCAACTTTTATTTCATTCTACCCGCCTATACTGTATGCTATACACCGTCTATACTCTAATCTCGTTGAACAAGTTCAATAACGACCCGATGTGACATAATAATAATAATAAGCCTATTTTATTTCCTACTAAATATTTTAACAGTTATTAACAAGTATGATCACTTAACTAATTTAATACATTTTGGTAGTTTTATGTAGAAATCCCATATTGGGTAAAGGCCTCCTCCTCCAAAGATGCCCGATTGTCTCTGTCCTGTACAATCTCTTTCCAGCTTGGACCGGCTGTCCTTATAATCTCATCTTCCCAACGAGTCAATGGTCTGCCTCTGTTCTTTTTACCTAGTGGGCCTTTCCAAAATTTTACTGATCCATCTTTTATGGATGTGATATATTAGCGTATTAAAATTGTCTTACTACTCTATATACGCCGTATTTGTGTGTGTAATGTGTCATATAAGTATAACATAGAAAACCCTGAAGTTCACTTGCATATTTGATTGTGTCGCGGTAAACGAGTGTTAATATTATATAGGCACGCCCCCAAACCCTTCAAGTTTGCCCACAGTGAATGATGCCATTACACAGCAGAACGGTGATCCTTACCCGCGTGCTTAATTAAATTCTCACGCCTAATTCAAGGTTGAACTTACGACTGAATAGTTTCGATAAATCCCATATTGCTTGAGCGATTAACCGGTGACTCCCTGCGAATGAAAAACGTTGAATTAAATACCACATACACTATATACGGGGTGTTCGAAAAACGGTTCGATGAATCGAAATTTTAATACTAAAATGAGTCGTGTCATAAGTTCTGATACGGACAGTTTACATATACTTAAAGTGTTATTGAATACTTTTCTATAGTTCCTTACTGATAGTAAAATACAGCTACATTACCAATGCTTTTGCTTTGTCGAAACATTTATATTTAGGAAATTTTAAGATCAAATTTACTATCAAAATAAAATCAGTTTGGTTATCACACATCTCCTTTTGTCGCACGTCATAGAAGAAATTCGGGGTCTTGCCTTGAATGTTTTATATTAAATTAGAATGGTAATGGCTTCGCAACATCATCAAGGTCCGATCGCCTAACTTAAGACAAGGTCAAAACCTTAACTTTTAATGAGGCCATAACCCACTTATTTGCTTTCTGAGTTCATCTCAAATGAAGCCCAAGACCGAATCGTTAGCGGGGCAGCCGCCGAGCATTCGAATTGAATAATATTACTGCTATACGGCAGAAAAATGGGACAGGATGGTAGTGTCTACCCTTTTTTAGGATTGAAGGATAACTGGTGGCCCGGAGGCTTTTCCAGTTCCACCAGGACAGGTGGGCGTGCAAAGGCTCAGCCAAGAAGGGTGGGATTTGCTAACAGCTGCCCGAGCGCCTCCGTATCTGAATCTACTCTGAATAGAGTCCTCCTGAATCTATTACCGGATCGGAATCGCGACCCGTTGAGAAGATCCCGAGAGAAACTCAACGAGCTGATGCATGGGTTAGGTCGCACGTCGAACTCTTTGTAGAGTTCGGGTACCGGGTACGGTTACCGGGGTCCCTAAGCCTGCTCCAAGTGTTAGAGCTGAAGGCGTCTAAGGCAAAGGTTATTTGATCTGATTGATCTATAAGGACGTGTCTAGGACGTCGACGGTGACTGACTCTTGCGTGATCAGGATTCGGGGAAAGTGTCTAACGCTGCGGTTTCACAAGACACCATTAAAATGTTTTGTTTTAAATTTGACAATCTGACATTTGTCATTCGAAAGCTCACCTGTCAACGCTTTAATCCCTTTGCCTTTGGTGTGCTTCTTGAAAATATTCTCAATGTCAGCTTGCGCATTATTGAGGCGATAATAGCTTATAACATTAGCTATATCATCATAGCCATTATCATAGCTTCGCCAACCGTAATGCTTCCCGAAGTCACTCCGGCAGATTCCTTTGTCTGCAAAAAAGAAACCTTTGCGAATTTACAATCTGCCTGTTCTTTGGCGCTAAATTTTAGTCCACGAAAATTCTTTGGAGTGAACGCGAGGAGGGAAGTCGTGTGAATGATTTTACCTTGTTAATTTAGTGTTTTTGAAGGTTTAAATTTGGTAATAACGGTGGTTTATCAAAATTTTAGCTTTCGTGAAAATGCACAAATGTGGGAACATGAAGCAAAACCGGACGTGGCTTTTCGGGTTCTTCCAAAAATCCGATGAAGTCTCAGTAAATAACCACAATTTTATTGAGACTTTATCTTAACCCATCTCCTCATTTCATTTTGAGCCCAATTCATTTTTATAAACTGGCCACAATGGCGTTGCAAGAAGCTAATTGCCATATTTAAAAATAAGAAATAGTCCACGAAGTTTGTTATCTGTCATGGGAATAATAGTGATTGGGAGTAAAAAGTGCGCGCACACGTCTTTGTACCAACAGTCTCTTTATTTCTGGTTCAACGTTTTGAAGGTAGGGCTTTTAGGTCAGCACTTTGACATCATACCCTACGGCGAAAGGAAATTTCATCCCTCGCAAAAGTCTATATTTCTTCTTGCCCTTATCCATATATTTTTTTTTATTGCTTTGATGTGTGGACGAGCTCACAGCCCACCTGGTGTTGAGTGGTTACTGGAGCCCATAAACATCTACAACGTAAATGCGCCACACACCTTGAGATATAGTTCTAAGGTCTCAGTATAGTCACAACGGCTGCCCCACCCTTCAAACCGAAACGCATTACTGCTTCACGGCAGAAATAGGCGAGGCGGTGATACCTACCCGTGCGGACTCACAAGAGGTCCTACCACCAGTAATTACGCAAATTATAATTTTGCGGGTTTCAGTTTTATTGCACGATGTTATTCCTTCACCGTGGAAGTTAATCGTGATCATTTGTTGAGTACGTATTTCATTAGAAAAATTGGTACCCGCCAGCTAGATTCGAACACCAGTGCATCGCTCGATACGAATGCACCGGACGTCTTATCCTTTAGGCCACGACGACTTCGAATTTATTTATTTATTTATTATGTGGGGCTGGCGCAGCATATTTTGTTTTTTTATTCAGGTCTATCGTCATCTTTACACTCACGCCATTCTCTCGCAAATCCCCTATCACACAGTCCATCCACGTCATTTCAGGTTGACCCCTACATCGCATTAACGTCTACATTCATACCCAGAGACTTTTGGCCCACATGGTCATCCTTTCTTCGCATTACACGCTCTAACCACGATACCTATCTACTCTATATTTTTTCTGTCACTGAAGCTACTTTCAGACCTTCTCTTGTACACTGATTTTCAATTTAAACCATTCGTGTTACTCAATGGTCATTATCTTTAAAATCATCTTTATTTAAATGAAAGTAAAAGCATCTCACTTCTTCTATGTTTCCTTCCAAATGCGCATATGACGATTCTGTGCGCCGATATAACCACTGAAATGAAACGTCAATGTTATTCGTAAATGCATAAGAAAAAGACTGAGTATTTTAAGAAGCCCCTGTAGAATGTTGTCACTATCCAATCGGTACTGTGCTTGTCTGAGTAGATGTCGAATAAAAATATTTTATTTTACCGAAGAAAGTGTCATAAGCAAATTTCTTTCACATATCTGATGACGACACTGTTTTTAACCGTCATAAAAATAATGGAGCAGGTCAATAATTCGACTATAATTTTTTATGAGTATTTTTTCTAGCTTTTGATGATCTTTTTTATTAATTTGAAAGATAGTGCTTCGCATGCGGGCTAATTTGAACAAGATCCGACAACTACTTTTTGAGCTATCCTTAATAATGCATATTTAATTGAATTTCAGCTACATTGATGATATTCTAGTTTTATTTTGATGGAGCCAGTTCTCTTTTTTGTTAGAATCCTGTATTATCATTTGAAAGTTCAGTGTTAGTATCGTAGTAAATTCACATTTATTAAGCACGGATTAGACTTACTCTGATATTGTGATGGATTGTATCGGTAAGTCAGGTACGACTTTAAAAACGTGAAGCATTTAAAAAAAACTTACTATCTGCGAATGTAGATCCCACTGTAAAAAACGAAATTAAACACTTTAAGTTTGTATTAAACAAAAATGAGCGACAAGTAGAAACGGTTTCGTTGTAAAATAATATAATTTTAAATGATTACTACACGAAAGATCACTATAACACATGTATGGTACACGTATTCGGTATTGATAATAATAAAAATGTCATCATGATATAATCAAAATACTCACGTCCCGAAATCCAATAATCTAAAATATGTCCACCCCCTTTGGAAACTGAAAAAAGAGACATCATTAGTATGCATTGTATCAATGCTATGTTTACTTATGCCACGGTATGGCAATCTTGCTTATGGTGTGTGTGGGGGGAAGGTGCAGTAGCTTTGTATAATGTAGTAAATCCAAGACTACCCTTCAAGTGTTGTCTGAGACCGCGTTGGATAAGGGCACGTAGGTATTTGTATGTTACTGTCGTTGGATCAGACGGACAGCACTGCTCCCGTGGGGGTAAAAGCACATTATCAATATTTCTGATGTCTATGACTGATTCTTGCCGTTAGCCTCCAAATCAATTTTAGTGGTACCCCCAGATCTTCTTGCCTCCTTCGTGAAAAGCTACGGACAGTTTCGAATGTCATATTTAACTTGGGTGAAACCGCGACTCGTATCTAGTATCTGTATTGAAAACTCTCAAAATAGCATTTTCTTCGGACCCTACGGATTGAGAACTCACCGTCGATTATGACTTTTATTCCTTGATCGTGGTTGCCTCGACCGTCTGTAAGGAAATGTCATCATTAATTATATTGACACAAAAATACCGCCTTTCGAAATTGTATGATTTAATCATCAAGAGTGCGAGCCGTCGATAGATCAACTCTCTATTAATGCGTATAAAGTGTGGAGCTTCGGAATACTTGCTAGTTCCTCAGTTTGATTATAAGTATTGGGTATTGACCTGCACGGACGTTCGGACGTATCTTAGCGCGCGCACGTATAAAATTTATAATAAATTAATAATTGGTGGTAGGATGTCTTGTGAGTCAGATTCTGCGAAGCACTGACTGCTCTTGCTAGGGTTAGTGTTATCAAAAGTCTCTCAGGTTGAGCCCGCGCACTCACCTACCCGTCCGCATGTAGCTGGAAAAACCTCTTAAGCTACCAGTAAATAAGTAGGAAAAAACCAATGAATATTAAGAGTTCTGGGGATTAATTCAAGTTATTGCCCTCTGGCAATCGCCTTCCAGGTTGAACCTCACTTCCACCGCCCTTGCGGACGCTCAATTAATTTCCAGATATTATTTTCACCACGACCACTCTATTACTGGTGGTAGGACCTCTTGTGAGTCCGCGCGGGTAGGTACTAGAACTAGACTTAGAACTTAAATCTCAAGATGGGTGGCGCATTAATGTTGTAGATGTCTATGGGCTCTAGTAACCACTTAACACCAGGTGGGCTGTGAGCTCGTCTACCCATCTAAGCGAAAAAAAAAAGAATTCAGATTCTGTCGTCATCTTGAGACATTACACCGAAATCTCATGCTCTACCCATTGGCATCTCAACCTCGCTATCCTTCAGGTTATGTCGGTTACTATGGTTCTTTTAATAGCTTTGTTATAAGTACACGCCTGTATTTGATCTCCAAAGAGCTTGTGTGAAACAATGGATGGGTACAAAAATAAACTCACTCAATTTCGCGATATCCGTGAATATGTTATAAGAATTACCGCATTTTCCTGGAAGAGAAATAACAATTCATAATTAAACATCTTTATAATAGGAAACTAGAAATTAATTTTATTTATATGTATTAAAATATGTTTTTTAGTGTATTGAAATTTATAACTTACTGTTTATTCCATTTGCGAAATAATCTGAAAAAAAAAGAAACAGTTGAAGGAATATTACAGTTTGAAGGATAAAATCTCACAACAAAATGTAGTGACCAATAGATTTATCGATGAAGTTGCCGTTTTTACAATACTGGCCATTTGTTAAGTAATTTACATAATAATATGATCGACAATAAACTTTTAAAACAAATTAATTATATTTTAAAAATATGTAATAATTTTTTTATATTCAGTCATTTGTTTATTGATTAGTGGTTTTGCTTTCACTTAACATTTGTATCTTTTCGATCAAATGGATACGATAGAAACATGAGTTCATTCGTGGTGGTAATGCCGCAAAAACGGCTCACATTAATTAAGTGTTCGGAATGAACACTACAGACGAACGCACGATTGGTTATTGTTCGCTTTCAAATTGGAACGCATTAGGGCTTAGCGGTAGATATTCGCTGGGTGGCGGTCACCTATCCGTGCTAATTCACAAGACGTCTTAACACCAGTATAAATATAATAGTAATAAACAAAACAGCAGCGATTAGTACGAAATTAATTTCAAAGCTCTCACCAAAACAGCTCAGGATTCCTTTGCCCTGTGAAACAATTGAAAAATACAAACTCCATTAGACATTAGATAATTTTGAATGTTTTTTTACATGATGTCATTCCTTCATGTTGATAGTACGTCGTGAATACCACCTTACCTCATACGTCACCTTACTTTTTTTATGAAGGTACATATAGTATTACTGCCTTAGTTTAAACATGCGTCTTGATCTTTAAAAAAAGCTGTTGCTGTTGTGCTATGTATTGGATTATTTTATTTCAACACTAAAACTGCACTTACTGTTTAATCTGGCGTTTATTATTTTCATTTTATTAACGATTTGTCGACTTTTTATATTATAAGTGAACTACCCTTCATTTTGTTTTTATTAAAATTCTTTGACTTGAACATTTCGTTTCACACAAAACGCAACAATGTTATCTTGAGGTTTGGTTATTATTTTCATCTTTGATTTTCCGTATTCACTATAAGTTCATTCTAGGCTTTTGATTAGCGATTAATGTTAGTTTTAATTGTGTCGCAAAAATCGAAGAAGTTACACAGTTAGAGTTTAGGCGGTCGAGGACGACTCTAAATACTGTTTGTTGTTCGTCGACATTTTAATATTGCACATCACAGAATAGTCGAAGGTACTTAATGTAATTAATGAAAGAAAAAACAAAAACAAAAAGAAGGCGTAATTAAACCGTAAAAGTTGCTTTAATTTTGTCTACAACTGGCGTAGGCCCAGAGAAAATGGTATTGATCTCTTTTGTATTCACTAATAAATAGATAAATAAAGATAGAGTTCTTACCTTGACACCCGGATAGAACCATTTAGTTTTGTGCATTGGAAGCTTACATCCGCTCGTTGGAGAAAGACCCACTAGAAGGATGACCTAGCGAGACAAAAATGGAAATTTATAGACCCAGCCCACTGAATTTCCTTCCGGAACATCTCAGTGGGTCGCGATTCCGATCCGGTGGTAGATTCTGCGAAGCACTGCTCTTGCTAGGGCTAGTGCTTGCAAATTTTCTGAGGTTGCCGTCTGGGCGTAGTTACAATATCCCACTGGCTACCGGCGAATACGTAGGGAAAAAAAATTTAAGTGTATACATAATCACATTGAATTACAAAACATATTTTGTTTCTTGTACTATGGTTTTAGCTTTACATCTCGATTGTATTGTGTGATCAATCATAATCTAAATACTGTATCTTGGTTGCGCGGTGCCTGGTGTAGCCCTATCTCCTTTTGTGACTGTGGTACGGCTACGAATTGATTCAAGAAACTAATTTAAATTAGATTAGAAAAAAAGTTATTTCCCAATCTTTTGATTCCTTGGGTTGATTGCAACAACAAAATGATATAAGTATATCGTCAATGTATTCAAAGTCACTCAAATATGCACAAATATTGGTTGAAAATTTATGAAATTTTAATGGGACCACACGAGAAGCAATAGCTTTCAAATAAAATAATAATAATTAAAATTGATTTACCAAGAAAAATGTCTAGAACACACATAAGAAATAAAAGTTTAATTTATATTTCAAGTTGATTAGAAGATTTTGCCTGTCCGCCGAATTTGATCATAGTTGCGTGTCTTGTTAAAAGTACAGTAAAAGCTCCTTATTCGTGTTACCTTCCTTCGCGTTTCGCTATTCGCGGATTTAATCTGTACATACAAATTGATAAAAAGGATTCCAATATGTATTTAAGCGCGTCGTCAAATGGACTAACAAAAAAGTGAAATAGACCTTATTACAACATTTTGTCACCTAGGAACGTATCCCTTATATGTATATTACCATTCCACATCCACGGTTTCTGTATTCGCGGCATATTTACGAATCATATACCCCGCGAATACAGAAACTTTTACTGTAGACATCAAAATAGAACATTAGGTTGCGGACGTTTGAAAAACGTTTTAATACAAAAAAAAGGATACTTACATAAACAGAAAATATTATACTCCTAGCGATGTTCATTTTAAGTTATGAACTAACATTGAGTTTTTCGGAATGAATAGAAAATTATTTGGTTGCAACCCCTTTTTATTTGTGAAGAATTCCACGTGTTTTTGTTTGTACAGTTGCCTTGTCTAAATGATGCCAGCTGATGCCATGCCGATGACTTTCACTGAAATTATTTAATTAAAAACTGCATTAGTTTTGTAAGCCATTTTAAATTACTAAGGGCACACTATATTATGCCCGCCCTTTAGATATCATTTACTTATTATACCTAATTCTCTTTAAAGACCAGATCGGATCCAAGTCAAGATTGAAAGATTTATTGTTTGATTCTTCAAAAAAAAGAGTCAATGCAATAAATATTACTGGACGACGATGTCGGGGACAGAGTGAAATGAAAGAGAGAGGGAGAAAGAGAGAAAGGGAGAACTGGAAAGAGATAGAGAGAGAGAGGGAGAGAGGAAGAAAGGGAGAGAGAGAGAGAGATAAAGGGAGAGAGAGAGGGAGAAAGGGAGAGAGAGAGGGAGAAAGGGAGAGAGAGAGGGAGAAAGGGAGAGAGAGAGGGAGAAAGGGAGAGAGAGAGGGAGAAATGGAGAGAGAGAGGAAGAAAGGGAGAGAGACAGAGATAAAGGGAGAGAGAGAGAGGGGGGGGGGAGAAAGGGCGACATGGAGACAGTGAGTGAGAGAGAGAGAGGTCAGTTAATAAATATTAATTGTTTGTTTCCAATTTCGAGATCGTCACGTACGATTGTAAAATCTAGACAATGCTTAAATGGGTGTATGAGCTCACGGCTCACCCGGTGCTAAGTTACATGCCGATGACGCAATTCAAGATCTAACCGACTCATCTAGGTTTCCTTGGTCGATCATTCTATCCCTGGTCTGTTTTTAGGTATTTAGTGGGGTATCGGTGGGAACGTGCGGAGCGAAATTGTGACTTATCAATGTAGTATCTATTTAAGATTATAGGCGTAATATTGTTGGTGTTATAGCTGCACAAGTTGGGGGAATCGAAAGAAAAGTGGCCATTAAAGTGGCTTGTCGGGTTTTTCCAAAAAGCCCATTGAAATATCAGTTTTCTTGGTGGAAAAGCTCACGCCCCATCCGATGCTAAGTAATCGCCGGTGCTCATAGACATCTACAACTTTAATACCGCCATCAAACTTGAGACATGAATTTAGACACGAGAGACACCCTGTATATATAAAAACATGTTCGCACACGTCCTTAATCGACAAATATCAACGCTTATTACAAGATATTCAAATAAAATAATATTAACAAAAAAAACAAAACATATTTACACATTAATAAACAAACAAATAGCTTTATTATTACATTAAATAGATATTAAAAATAAAATAATTAGTCTAGTATTTATTAGCTTCGCAACAGCGAAAGGGGTACTTATGTTCGTATTCTAATTTTGTTCTCTTTTCTTTGTGGTTTCACTTCAATGGTGGTAGGACGTCTGGCGAGTCTGCATGGGTAGGTACCAACGCCCTGCCCATTTCTGCCGTGAAGCAGTAATGCCTTTCAGTTTGAACGATGGGGCAGCCATTGTACTGTAAAAACTGAGACAACTCATAATCTCAAAGTGGCATTTACGTTGTAGATGTCTATGGATTCCGGTAACCACTTAACATTAGGTGGGCCGTGAGCTCGTCGAACCAACTGTACAATAAAACAAAATAAAATAAAATGTCGGAGCGGTCATTGTCGTAAGTCACTATTATTGCTGTGGGTAGACGTTATTTGCCTCACGAGCAATCACCATTTCTCCTGGCTTGTGATGAGCCTGGTACAGTCATGCCAATATCCGGCAACTGGCGAGTCTCTTGCCTTTCGCATCCAGCCCCTACCAACCAATTTGACCAGGTCATCGGTCCACCTCGCTGGCTGTCTGCCTACGTTACGACGTCCAGTACGAGGTCTCCACTCTAGTACTTGTGCCTCACCGATCGTGGGCCACCGACGTGTGGTCCATCGCATGGACGACTTTCAAATATCTGGACAGTTCAAAAAAGCGTTCGCCAAGTAACCACCGCTCTGCTTAATTCGTCCGCGAAGAAGCCACGGGTTCAAATTTGGAGGGCTGATCAGGACTTATATATTACTTATTAAAAGACTTATCCCTCTCATAATGTGGGTGGAGGCATTCATGTTATCGATGCTGATGGACTCTGTTAAAAGCTTAAGACCAGCCGGCCGTCGGTGTGACCGGGTGTCTTAAGCATAATGAATATTTTTAAAAGAAAATCAACCTTAAACCTTTGCGTAGTCAACAGTATAATACTTTTTCCGTACCTAATCCTTGGTAGCTGAATCTCCTCAGTGTGTCGCGATTATGATTCGGTGGTAGATTCAGCGTAACACTGCTCTCGCCAGGGTCAGTGTTAGCAAGTCTTCACAGGTTGAGCCCCGTGAGCTCACTTACCCGTTCGTGCGTAACTGGAGAATCCTTTAAGGCTACCAGCGAATAGGCGGTGATATAAATAGAAGATGTCAGCATCTGAGATGTTCGCATCGCTTAACCTCCACGACCTACGGAAAAGTGCATCGGAAGCCTAATTTATCATAAAATATAATATCAATAATTTGATGTTAAAAAATACGCATCAAAATCGAACAGCGCGTTAATTCGTCTCCATCTTCAAGGTGAATATTAATGACTGCGCTGAAAAAGAACACAGATGGCGGGCTAATTAGCGTCAAAGACATAATAATTGTATTTGTATAAACGCGAACTGAAAAATATGTAACTAATAAGTATTACCGAAGGCCCCAAGTACTTTAGTGTTTTTATTTATTGCTTAGATGGGTGGACGAGCTCACAGCCCATCTGGTATGAAGTGGTTACTGGAGCCCATAGGTATCTACAACGTAAATGCGGCACCCACCTTGAGATATAAGTTCTAAGGTCTCAGTATAGTTACAACGGCTGCCCCACCCTTCAAACCGAAACGCATTACTGCTTCACGGCAGAAATAAGCGGGGTGGTGGTACCTACCCGTGCGGATTCAGAGGAGGTCCTACCACCAGTAATTTTGCGGGTTTGATTTTTATTACACGACTAGCTGACCCGGCAAACTTCGTAGTGCCTCAATCGATAGATAAAAGACTTAAGCTTTTGTATTTTTCATTTGAAAAATTGGTACCCGCCTGCGGGATTCGAACACCGGTGCATCGCTCGATACGAATGCACCGGAAGTCTTATCCTCTAGGCCACGACGACTTCTAATGTTTGCCAATTTATGTTGGTATTTTATTAATGACATGGTGTAATAAAAATCAATTTCGAAAATAATTTTATACGCTGTAATTGCTACACATTTGTGACGATATATCTGAAGTCTCAAGGGGAGCTGTGGTATTTATGTTTTTGATATCTAGGAGCCTTAGTAACTTAACAACAAGTGGACTGCGAGCTCCTTCACTGGTCTAAGCAATTAAATGCAATAAAGGAGAGCGGATTAGTTTTGCACACGGTCGGCGAAGCAGCCAACGAAGAGGATGGGATACAAGTATGTTCTTCTTCTTCTTCTGAGTCGGTCTCTTCATTGCTAAAGGTCGTATCTAGTTTGAAATATTGACCACTCCATGCACTATACATTCTCACGTCTCCTGTCCTAAGTACAGCATAAAAGTTAACTCTAATTTGTATGGAGTTGGAACGTTTGCCTACGCTTGCCGCAAGGGGGGGGCACTGTTCCAACTGCATACAATACAACAAACTTAACTTTAGCGCTATCGAGAACGTTAAAAGACTCGCACTAAGCACCCAAGTTTATTAACACCTAGCTTTGGCCCGCGACTTCGCCCTCGTGGAATAGTTCACAAATAATGCTTTATTTTAGAACAAATTGGGTCAGCATAAAAAGGTTATATATTTTTTTTTTTTCGGCCGGGGCCGAACCTCCTACGAGGTTCCCGCGCCTAGGGGGCGCGCGGGGTATGTGAGACTCAACGATCTGCAGGTGTTGAGAGCAGATCGCGGGCCCAAGGATTTTAGGGCCCACCCACTAAACGACTCCCCTGAACTCTTACACCCGACGTCCGATCTCCGTCCGAGGTCAGAACCCGGTCAGGGTAGGGGGGTTCCCGCGGTCAACACTACAACCAGACACGCGGCGCCACCCCGAGGACGCCCGACCGACGGATCGTCGAGGCGATAGTCGACGACCGACGACGTCGGTCTCCGCGGTACGGCGGCCCTGCCGGGCCGCCCAGGCGATGCCGCTGGTGTTCCGGGATACCCCGCTGGGCCAGAACCAGCCTGCTGGGTCGGAACGCGATACACCGCCGACCGGGTTGCTCTTCCACAGTATGTTCGGCGACGACAGCGATGACGAAAATGCGGACCGCATAGCAGTCCGCAGCCGCCGACGCGTCGTCCCGTCATCCTGGTGTCAGCGCGCTAGTGACGGTAGCGTGCGGCGCAGCCGCAACCCCCTTAGCTCGCCCCGTGACCATCACCGGGAGGAAACTGCCTCCTCATAGGGGCCGGAGCTGGACAAACGCCCTCCTTCGACCCTCGGCTCGGCGGCGGCGGCACGGCGCCGAGAGGGAAGAAGAGCTCTCCCTCACCCGTTTCGCCGTCTCCTTCTGCGAGATGGTGGACTCGCAGAAGTCGAGCATCGCCTGCCAGGACTCGTCGCTGCCGAGCATCGTAGCCACGACGGTCGGAAGCGACAAGTCCGGTCCTATATTTGCAACGAGGACGCGGCGCTGCTCCGCAAAAGCGGGGCAGTACGCGAGCGTGTGCTCCGCCGTGTCCTCGTTGCAGCCACTGCAGTGGTGGCACTTCGGCGTCGGCTCCCTCCGGGCGACGAGGTGCAGGTAGCGACCGAAACAGCCGTGTCCCATGAGCACCTGCGTCGCTCGGAAGGTGAGACGTCCTCGGTCGCGATTCACCCAGTCCGAGAGGACCGGGCGGATCGCCTCGACGGTCCGTCGCCCGTAGGCGGGGCCGCCAGGCGGCGAGACCACGCCTCGAGCACGGCACGCCAAGATTGAAGCTTCCGCGCTCGAACTTCCGCCGCGCCGGGACGCGGCTCCCCCCTGGAGCGGAGATCGCATCGCCACGCGTAATCCGCAGCGAGCGCCTCCGCTTCCAGGTCCCAGGGAGGCGTCCCAGCGAGCACGCACGCCGCCTCGAACGAGACGGTGCGGTACCCGCGAACCGCAATCGCGCGCTGCGGACGTCGCAACGCCGCAACATTGTCGCTGGTCAGGGTGTGGCACCACACGGGAGCCCCGTACAGTGCTATCGACCGCACCACCCCCGTGTAGAGGCGGCGCACCACCACGTCAGGCCCCCCGACGTTCGGCAACAGCCGACTCAGCGAGCCGGCGGCCGCCATCAGTCGGGGACCTAATCTCTCAAAGTGAGCGCGGAAGCTCCAACGACCGTCCAGTACGAGACCGAGGTACCGCAACCCGGTCGCCTCGATCTCGACGCGAACGCNTGTAGAGGCGGCGCACCACCACGTCAGGCCCCCCGACGTTCGGCAACAGCCGACTCAGCGAGCCGGCGGCCGCCATCAGTCGGGGACCTAATCTCTCAAAGTGAGCGCGGAAGCTCCAACGACCGTCCAGTACGAGACCGAGGTACCGCAACCCGGTCGCCTCGATCTCGACGCGAACGCCTCCGATCACGAGGTGGGCCCCCTGAGGCAGTGCTCTCCGGGCTCCGTGAAACAACAGGGCCTGGGATTTATCGAGCGCCACCTCCAGATCCAGCCTTCGGATCCTGCCGATGACGAAGGCCACCCCCGCGCAGGAAAGACGGGCAGACTCTCGCAAGTCCCTCTCCCGGGCCACGACCAAAGTGTCGTCCGCGTAGCAAACTACGCTCAGACCTGGGAGAGGAGTGCTTAGGGCAAGACCCAGTCGTAGCCGATGTTCCACAAGAGAAGGCCAAGGACCGACCCCTGTGGAACACCGCGCTGGACGGGGAAGCGGAGCACCGCCCCACCGTGCCCGGTGCACACGACCGACCTGTCCTCGAGGTAGGACCCGATCAGCCGACGGAGATACGCAGGGATGCCGTGATACTCCAGCGCCCCTGCGATCACCGACCAGGGCAAGGTGTTGAACGCGTTGGCGATGTCAAGGGACACCGCCAGTGCAACCCCGCCCCGGCCGACAGCCTCATCAGAGAGGGCACGCACGCGCATCACCGCGTCGATGGTCGAGTGGCCCTCCCTGAATCCGAACTGCTCCGCTGACAGATCGGGACCCACCCCCGCAAGATGCTGGACGATGCGGGCGGCCACCACCCGCTCGAGCAGTTTTCCCGCCTCATCCAGCAACACGATGGGACGATACCCCGCAGGTGACTCCGCAGGGCGTCCCTCCTTTCTCAGCAGGACAAGTCTGCCCGTCTTTCACTGCTTTGGAAACCGTCCCGACTCGAGGCAGGCTTCAAAGAGCCGCACGAGCCGGTCCCCAAGGGCACCGAAGGCCAAATCCCAAACCCGACCGTGAACACCGTCAGGGCCGAGGGCCGCGTCTTTCTTCCGCATTCTCGACACGGCCGCACGAATCTCCTCCTCCGAGATGCTCGGAGGGACCACCTCAGCAGGGGCATCACCGCTCACGTCATTGCGTGGCGGCACGCCCATGAAGGGGGGCTCGAAGTCCCTCTCCATCCGCGGGAACAGCCCAGAGACAATATCCCGCAGCTTCTGAGGCTGGAGACGCTCCGTCACCGGGAGCGCCCACGCTCGCAATTTCTTGCGTACCGTCTGGTACGGGCGCCGCCAGAAAAAAAAAAAAACCTTATAGTGAGCCAACCTTAACATAATTATAGACATATTATGCTGTCGCGGACTTTTTTTTAGATCTTTTAAAGGGTAACAATTTTGTCATACATTATTTTAGCAAACCTTTAACAGTTTCTGCAGCGCACGCACCGGAAGCTCTCAAAAGGGAAAAAAAATCCCTGATTTTGAAACATTCTTTATTGGTGCTCCGTTTGTATTGGTCTTAGCGTGATGTTATTTAGCCTATAGCTTTCGTCGATAAATGAGCTATGTAACACTGAAATAATTGTTCAAATCGAACCAGTAGGTAGTTCCTGAGATTAGCGCGTTCAAACAAACAAACTCTTCAGCTTTAATAATATATAAGTATAGATGTCGGCTGGCGTCTCGTTAACGCCGCTGTGCCCACACCCTGCACCATAGTACCTGCATCTTAATGCGAATACGAACATTAATCTCTTTCCATAGCGAAGTAGAAAAATGCGTTTCTTATAGCGACAGCATTTACAACAGTATTTATTCTTCTTCGCTAAGCTTGTGGATGGTTTTATCTCGTTAAAAATAAAACACAATAACATTTTAAATAAAACTCTATATTTAATATAATAATATAATAAAATGTGTTTATCAGATGCTTGCTTCATTCAACTTGCACTCTCCCGATACGGTCCCACTTCATTATTGTAACGGCAGGGACGGACTCCGAGGGCCATGGGACCCATTAATTAACACATACACATCTGAGGGCGGGGGGGTCGAATCGAAAGTCTAACAATTCATTTAAGTGTTTGCTTACGATTAACTGGAAAAAATATCGAATCAGCTATTTATTAATACAGATTTAAATTGATTTAATGATTGCCTTCAGCGTTGGCGAATCAGTAATTAATTTCTTACATGATACGGTATTTTACTGTTCACTCGTAATTCTAAAGTGAGCCTGCAATGTAACGCGAACTCGGGCGGGACTCGTCTATTGATAATAGGTCTTTTTGGCGGGTAGGCGAGGAACGATATCAGGGGAATTGTTTGATTCTGCCAATTTAATTTAAAAGTGTATTGACGGTTTATTTATTCAAGGTTTCGAATCTGTGAAAGTGCTCAAATGTGGAAAAATTAGACAATGCCGCTGAAAATGGTTTCGCTCGCTTTCCTCTAAAAAGTCCGCTGAAGTCTCAGCAAAGAATTCACTAAGACATTTTTTCATCCCACCTCATCTCGTTACATTTGATACATCCTAATTGATTGCAATTTAAAATAAATCAAATTCATTTCATTTACTTTCATATAATTTTTCATATGACAATATATCTATGTCTATTTAATAAATAAAGATTTTTTTAAACTCAACACCGGCAAACAATGGAGCCGTCAGAAGCCAATTGCCATACTTAAAAAATAAGCAAAAGGTATGCAATTGCCATACATTGCGCGCTAAGTGATTTTATAATTCTATTATTTTCTAAATTGGTGTGAATACAACTACGTTATTCGTTTATTGATAAACTCATTAAATCAATGAAAATCAACCCTTAAAACGATTTAGCTAGTACACAACTCGAAACTAGAGGCATAAAGTCGGATGTCAAACAATATTTAAATGAGTTTCAAAATTGAATATTTCAATTTTCTGGTTTATTTACGATTTACATGAGCAGTTAAGTATTAAAATTTATTTTATAAGACAGTAAAAGCTTCTCGCATTCTCACGATTCCCATATTAAAAATATGCAATTCCAATGTTCGCGGCTAAAGATTTCTTTATTCTCAAATCTAATCGGTACATGGTACATCGTTGCATACACATTAATAAAAAAGATTCTAATATCTAACCGAATATCCTTTGTAGGAGGCGTGTCATCAAACGACTTATAAAAATGTAAAATAAACTTTATTACAACGGTGCCTAAAGTTTGTTTTTTGGTTACCTAGGAACGTATGCCATATAGTTCCATATGTAAATTACTATTCGATACATGGTTTCTATATTTGCGGCATATTTACGGAACATAATTAAGCTAACAAAGAGCTTTTACTGTATTAAAACTACATTTATCTGGTTTAATTTACGTTGTCTCCCCGTCTCGGGGAAAGCTTATGAAATTTTCTTTTTTAACTGACTTCAAAAATGGAGGAGGCTCTCAATTAGACGGTATGGTTTTTTTTTAAGTTCTTTACCTCATAACTTTTGACTGGGTGAATCTATTTTGATGACTCTTTTTTTATTAGAAAGCTGACGCTTCCCGTGCGGTCCCATTTCAATTTAGTCCAGTTCTGATAATGGTATCCACGAGAAAATCACATAACCATCTAAACATTTTATTGAATTCGATATTATAATACGTAATTTCACGGTAATTAGATCCGACCTATTGCCTCCGACGACTACTTATGGCGGTTAACTTTAAGCCGTTGACTGCCGTGTAGGTCACAGGTGCCCTACGCGGCGCACTGAAGTAATTACACCGATTTCTGTTACTAAGGTGCCGGAACATCCAGTAGGCTTTGTGAGAGACGAATCCGAACGATACTGAGAAGGAATCTATTTTTAAGAGACTTTGACACTAAACATACCACATAACGGGTCAAATGACTCATTTTGATCTTTTGCATTGAAAATGCACGTATCATCTTATTTCATTTTGCACATTTGACTTCATAACTTTTTCTTACCAATTAATTTAGTTATTATGCTACTGCATAGCTTTTATCGCGGGTTTTGAGAGCGGCGATCGAAACAAGAAATTCCGTAACGAAAATAACACTTGACATCCCCCACTCCGCCTACCGTGTAGCTCGCGTTCAACACATTCACACGTTACACTTGTGTAGTGTTTGTGAATAAGCGCGCGGCGTGACGTCGCACTGCATGCGCATCATGAAAAGTCTGCACATCTCTCTCTCGCACAGTCTAGCTTAAAGGGGACAGTTAATGTTTTGCTTTTGTTAATATTTATAAATATAGCGTTTTATTATTGTCTAATTATAATTGCATAAGTTGATAAAAATGCTACGCTTTACCGTGGCAGTCCCCGAGTGCCACACATGATTTTTTTGTTTGATTTTGTTTCTTTTGAGTAATACTTATCATATACCGTTATCTACCCGCTGTAGTAGAAATAGGTACCAGTAAATGTCGGTATGATTAGTGTTAAAGACAAAAATACACATTAAAAACAAAAGAGGACAAAGTTAGACAATCCAATCTTAGTACAGTAACCGGCAAACTTCGTGAGCAAATGACCTTGACTGCGCAGAACCGAATTTTAGATCACTTTGGTGGTGAGGGTGAGGCGCGACGGCAGAGGAAATCGTATCGAGCGCTTTATTGGTAGATCAGTCGAACCTTGCGTCCCGCACCGCGCCCTCATTCCGCTTGCTCCCAAAAGTACGCTTGCGTACAGTGGAAAGTCTATCGTTATTAATCGTTAAGTTATTTGTTATAATTACTTGTGGACTTTGTTGCCATTGCTATTTGTTGAGTGTTTGTTGATTTTTTATAAAACATACACTGTGCCGCGACAAACTGGTGTACTATTCAAAAGAAAGGGTAGAAAAATTGTGTACGACGTATATTGCTTCATTATAAAACAGGGGAAGAATGATATGGAAAAATTAAAACAGACTTCGGAAGTAACAAAACCATCAGTGAGTACTGTTAGGTGCATTATTATTAAGGAAGCTAAAGGCTCTGGCTTGCTCGCCGTGTTTCGGACNAGGAAGCTAAAGGCTCTGGCTTGCTCGCCGTGTTTCGGACTCCGGGTAAGAAAATATCAAGGAAGAAGAAAGTTACCGGAATGGATAGTTTCGTTCAATCTGTAATAAAAAGATGTAATCATAATAACTACATAACAAGCAGCGAAACTCCGTACCGTAGAAAGGCTTCGAAAAATTTAAAGAAGATATAAATTTTAATGGCTCGGAATGAAGCTTACGACGTATTATGAATGAGCTAGGCTTCAGATGGAAAAAAAGAACAGAAAATAATCGGAAGCTGGTAATTGAAAAAAGTAACATTCGATTACTACGAATCGAATATCTTCAAAAAATAATTAATTATACACAAAAAAGAAGACCGAATCGACCGAGTTGTAAACTACACTGATGAGCCCTATGTCGACTAATCACGATGATAGCGACTCGGGTGATGAAAACAGTGATGATGATGATGGTCAAGATTATGATAACGAAAAAAAAATTACAAATACCAGCTTCGCTTCAACTGAACCAAGACCTGGCAACAGCTCTAGTTTTGACTTAATAGAAGGAATATCTATTTTACCGCAAGATTAAATTATTACAATTATTAACCTATATGTTTTGTTGATGTTCTAATAAATATATAAATAAATAAATATGTTGATTTTAATAATTTAATAGCATTATGACGCAGAGTAAGTAATGTTTATGTACGTGAGTGTACCATGCGCGAACTTACCCCCACTACGTCAACAAATGCTCAAGAAGTTTGCCGGCTATTATAACAGATATCGTCATGATTACTTCGCCCGCGCCAGTCAAAGAGTTAAATGCGTATCTTCGCTACGAAATGCTGTGTGTAAGTACCTAACAGAATACCGAAGCCCAACTAATATCAGTTATATGCAGCTCTGCAGCATACGCAGTAAAAAAAATTAGAATGTTAACAAACGCGGACACGGCTCGTTTAGTTTACTTTAGTTACTTCCACAGTGTCATGTCCTATGGCATTTTGCTATGGGGCAATGCGGCCGATGTAGAAACGATATTTATTCTGCAGAAAAGAGCTATACGCGCTATTTATAACATGCACTCAAGGGAATCCCTGAGGGAGAAATTTAAAGAAATTAAAGTTCTCACTATGCCATCCCAGTACATTTTTGAAAATTTGATGTATGTTCGTAAACATATTGAGGAGTTTCCTAAAAAGTCGGACATACATAATAGAAATACTAGGAACAAACACAAGCTTGTTGTGCCGATGAGTAGGTTACATAAGATACGAAATTCATTCGGGTGTTTGTCTGTGCGCCTGTACAACAAAATCCCACAAGATGTTCAGAACCTACATATACATAGGTTTAAGAAAACTGTTAAAGAACATCTGTGCAATAAAGCTTACTATAAAGTCAATGATTATCTAGAAGATTGCACAAAGTGGGAATGAGTTGCTCGCTCCGGGCATTTCAATATTGTAGTAATTGTTACGTTATAATACTCATTGTAAAAAACTCATATTTAAAAAAAATAATGTAATATTAAAAAATT
>NW_021011592.1:231803-385474 GCF_003987935.1 Bombyx mandarina | reverse complement strand
ATGAGTCGTCTATTATCAAAGGCGGCAATCTGTGCATTTGGACAACAAAATTTTATTGATATGTCAATACAGATTTATTTGAATATAATCGTCTCCTTCAAAGAATACGGTTCAAAACCTGCATTAAATAAAGGTTAATAGTTAACCTGTTATTTATCTAAGATGTCGTTCCGAAGAGTTTTGTGACTGCCGATGGAATACAAAGTCAATAATTCGTTTTTCTGATTTACCAATCATTGTCCAAAAGTCAGATTGCCGCCTTTGATAATAGTCGACTCAAATACTGCCAAAAGAGCGTAGTTTAGTTTTAGTTTTTTTTTTTTTAGTTTTGCTATGTTTTGACTACTATTAACAAAATTAATACATAATTCTATCTTAATTTAAAAGACAGATAATGTAACTGGTAAAAAATAAAAAATAAATATTGCAAAGATGATTAATATTAAAAATACCACATGTTAAACCTTTAAAACACTCTCCTGTAAAATTAGTAAGTTTTCAGATTATACAGTCTTAATGCGAGAAGACGATATCATCCTTAGGTCGATAATCCTCAATGCTGCGGTTCGTGGCCTCTTTTAATAATTTTCTCTAGGATTATCATCCTGCGTCAGCCCTGCCTATCGTGCCTATGTGTCTATACGCATATAATCGTCATTTAAACCGTCTTTTCTTTATCTATGCCTCTTTTTTATTATAAGGTAGAGGTAAATCTAGTCCTGTTTTTGTAGGGTAGGAGTAAATCTGGTATTCAGTGTTGACCAGGGACTTTTTGGCGGAAACGTGAAGAGTGAAGTTGTGTGATTTGTTTTATTTTGTCTATTTAGTGTTTCTTCAGGTTTAGATGTGTAATAACGGTGTTTTATTAACTGTTTAATATTTGTAAAAGTGCACAAATGTGGGAAAATCAAATAAAGCCGCTGGTCGTAACTTTTCGGGATCCTCCAAAAAGTCCACTGAAAAAATCTCAGTAAACGACCACCATTTTACTGAGATTATATTTCATCCCATTTGATTAATGTCTCAAATTAATCATCATCTTCATTTCATTTCACTCCATATTATCATTTTTCATAAAAATAAGAACATAAATTAAAATAAGTCTTGAGACAAGGTCTTAGTTACCAGGTCATAAAATCCCATTAAAAAAAAGTGTTGCTCAGAGTGAAAGGCTATTTGGTTTAAGCGACATTTCGCTTAACACGCAACATTTACATTACACATACATACATACATTATGTTTACTTCATTAAAAAATAACTAATTTTTTTTTTGTAGGATATTTTTTCAAAATGTTTAAACTTTAAATGGCTCTCCTATAATTTTGCAAAAATGTTAAACCAAACAGCCTTTCGCTCTCTCTATAAGTAATTTCATAGTTTTTTTTTTCTTTTTACTAACACTGATATTTTCTCTTTTCTAAAAATACCAATTATATAAGGTCGGCATTTTTTGTTTAACAAATTACCGGTCAATTTGACAAATAGCGACAGAATCTTCCCTACAAGAACCATTAGTCAGTTTAGTGTTAAAGAAAATATCGTCTCTTATTATAATAGTTTTGTTATTCGCACAAGCTGAACACAACCTAAAAAATTCTCGTCAATGTTACACTTAAAACTAGGAAATGCAAGTATATAAATATTGTATATTTTTAAAATCACCCGGAAGATACGAGAGATTCAAAGACAGAAACTGGATGAAGCGAAGATGACACACGGAAAAAAAAAAAAAAAAAAATTGCGTCTTGGGACGCCCGACAGAAGTGACAACTTAAACTAATCTAAGTTGAACTATTTAATATTGAAATTGTTTAACTTGAGAAAAGCTTAGGTTATTACTTAAACTTTATGCATATTAATATGATAATGTAAGGAAAATTTGTTACATAAATTGAAAAATATATGAATAGTTAGGGAGTTACATACGTTCTACTACCGCTGCCGTGTGCGTGAGAGAAAGAGAAGCCAGACAGACTGGCACCGTAACGCGTTACGTAACGAAGCGATCTACCCTCCCATAAGAAGTTAATCTCTTTTTAATACACCGAGACGGTGCTTTTTACATCATTCTAACCTCCATATTTTATCATATCATCATATGTCGATACGCAAGTCATCATTAGAATAATATGATTGATAAAATCGCGTCATCCTTTTCTTATGACGGTAAACAATAAGAGACGACAGTAAAATTAATTCATACATGATTTCAGAGAAGATTGTATTAGTATATATATAAAAAAAATAAACAAAAGTGTACGTATATAATATAAATTGATGTATAATTTTATTTAAGTCTTCGTGGTATGTGGGTATGTCGATAAGGATTTCGGGGTGCGAGCGGACGTCTCATTCGACGTTAAGCGGACACGGATGTCGACGGATAGACCCGAAGACGTACTTCGCGGTTACGTAAGGCCCGTTTCACGGTAAGTGACCATTGCTAATTCTCGGCCGTTCGTCATTGACACTCAGAATAGATCTGTCGAGACCAATGTGGATGGAAGCAGTGCTTCTAACGCGATGGATAAGAAATGATAGCATTCCTCTTTGAACACATGAAGCAGAAAGTACCAAAACGGCCCAGACGGAGGTCTCAATAGGCTCGAAGCCTCAAAAGATCTCAATGCTTCGTAATCTGATAGCAATTACGATTGCCTCCGTAAAATGATTCTCATTTGTCTACTCTTCGTACAGAAAAGGAGCTTTTGAACGGTGACGTCATTGTTCAAAAGCGCCCTTTCGCTCTAGTAGTTAAGCGAGGGTTTATTTTTTTTTTAACCTAATTAATAATAGAGACAATTGAAAGTGTTTATAGATTAATCCACCGTTTGTGTATGTATTAAAGTTTCTATTGGATTGAACTAGATTAGATCGATTGATGGTAACGAGTCCCTAATGAAAGGGGTTGGATTTACAAATTGAACGAATAGGGTCTTGCGTGACTTGATATGTGTGGCGCGTCTCAGGGGAGAAAGGCAATGTTTTCGTCGCAATATGGCGAGCAGTCCATAATGGATTATTTGTAGATTCATTTCAAAGAATACCGGGTTACAGAAGTGTAACTTCTTCAGGCGGGATACGTTTCGCTACAGCTAATGCGGCGTCACCGTGCCAAAAGAAGTTCCACTTCCTGAACAAACACATCTTTTATAGCTTCGAGTCTATCGCGGTCCGTCCTGTACAGAGCACAACCAATATTTGCTACATAAAAAATAGGCGTGAGCAATTAAAATTCATAATATTTATACAATTATAACAATTCATACAATTCCTATCAAAACTTCATAAAAAAAAGGAATTCACGAAAAATGATTTCAAACATAATTCCAGTTGTTTTTCGTCGCGCAATTAAAATAACAACAAATTCAATGCGCTTCTATAGAACACGTAACGGTGAAGTGAGATGATTCGAGCCCCCTGGGTCCGTGTGACCCCCGACCGAGTCCGGCCCTGTGATCGGTGTCATAGGGCCTTTGCACCTTGATCCGACCCTGTGCTTTAAGGTTTCAACCGCTTGTAGTTGGCCAAGTGACTGTTGAGATGCTGCGCCAGCTGGTCGGCTCGCGCGAACGATGCCTGCGCCAAGGAAATGGACGTGAGAAGTCGTTTTCACTGGTGGTAGGACCTCTTAGGAGTCCGCACGGGTATGTACCACCACCCCGCCTATTTCCGCCGTGAAGCAGTAATGCGTTTCGGTTCGAAGGGTGGGGTAGCCGTTGTAACTATACTGGGATCTTAGAACTTATATCTCGAGGTGGGTGGCGCATTTACGTTGTAGATGTCTATGGGCTCCAGTAACCACTTAACACCAGGTGGGCTGTGAGCTCGCCCATCCATATAAGCAATAAAAATAAAAAATAAAAAAACAGTACAGAGCTGCAGAGGACTGTGTCTGTGTTACCTTGCACACGACGCAGCGGTACAGTTGCTTGGCGTGGTTGTGCAGGTGGCGGGTGAGCGAGTGCGCGTGCGAGAACCGCTTGCCGCACTGCGCGCAGGCGTGCGGCATGCCGTCGGGCGCGGCGCCGTGCGCGCACGAGCGGTGTCGGCGCAGCTGCTCGTACCGCTGGAACGTGGCCCCGCACTCCCCGCACCTACCTGCGGTGCCGTCACGCGACAGATCAGCCATCGCTACCAACAAACCCATCTATTCCCGCCCCTAAGCAGCAGCTTTATTAAGAACGTGATATATCTATATATTAATACGTGAAGCAAAAACTATGTACATATTAACTTTTTTCGAAAATTACGCGAACGGAAGAGAATGACATTTCTCAAACTTATAGAGTATATAGAGAAGGAGTGCAGAATGCTAATCTTTTTTAATTATCCATAAAAACGACATTAAATCAATAAAAAAAAACATTACACACACTACCATGTATTATTGCTGTCTGCGGTCTAATTTTGAGAATAGATTAATATTGTTTGTCTTTAACATCATTTGTGTATAGTGTAGTCTTGGCGAATTATGTGATTATAGAGGTCTCTCGAATTTCGACTGCTAAGGGACCACTAGTTTGAATATAAAAGGTTTGTATTGTCCAGCGCCATCTGTCGCCGAATATCAGGAAGGAACTAGTAAGATCGAGAACGCTCAAGAAGTACAACGCCATCTATTAGCGGAAACACACAGCGAAGCTACTCAACTTGCCCAGAATGTTCTCAATAAATCTAGAGATGTCGTATCGACTATAAAAGCGTTGCAGGGATGGCATGAAGGATGGTAATCGGTTCTACTCGCAGTGCTTCGCAGAATCTACCACCGGATCGGGAACGTGACCCACTGAGAAGAACCGGCGAGAAACCCAGTGGGCTGTGTCTGTGGGTTAATTTACTCGTCCTTCGTCGCAAGTGACAGGTCGGCGAGGACGGTGTCCGCAAACAGTACTGACAACGGTACATAAAATATTTGTGTTGACGACGGTACCTGATACGGCCTGTCGTGCTGACGGTACACTCACCGGCTCGCTCGTCGTCCGTGTGCGTGCGGTCGTGGGCCGCCAGCTCGGAGTCGTCCTCGAAGCACTTCCTGCACACCTCGCAGCGCACCGTCATGGAGCCGCGGTGAGCTTCAGCCCTGGCGACAGAACGAATCTAATCTCAAGCCTACTGAACGGATCGAGGGAGACGTTCGATGGCATAAATCGATAATTGGGGGGATATAATGGCGGAAGCGTATCATTTGATGGGGGGCAGAGAAAAAAAAAACGTCGGATGTGTTCAGAGTGATTGTTGTATCCCTTAATTTGTGTACTAATTCTATTGGTTTTGTAAATGGTGTGTTCTAGGTATGCCGTTTAATATAAATACATTTTTGTAGACAGTGTGTTACTAGATAAGTTACTAGATACGTTTACTACTTTGACCTTTTTGTAGAGTGTGTAATTAGGTGTGTGGTTTACTACCCCGACAGTTTTGTAGACAGTATATTACTAGTTGTGTGCTTTACTACTTGGATATTTTTGTGGACAGTGCGGTACTAAGTACATATGTCGTTTACTACCTCGACCTTTTTGTGAACAATGCGTTAGTAGGTACATATGTCGTTTACTCCCTCAACCTTTTTGTAGACAGTGCGTTACCAGGTACATACGTCGTTTAATACCTCGACCTTCTTCTGAACAGTGTGTTACTAGGTACATATGTTGTTTACTACCTCGACCTTTTTGTAGACAGTGTTTTACTAGGTCCATATTTCGTTTACTACCTCGATCTTTTTGTAGACAGTGTGTTACAAAGTACATAATATGTCGTTTACTAACTCGACCTTTTTGTAGACAGTGTGTTACTAGGTACAACATATTATGTCGTTTACTACCTCGACCTTTTTGTAGACAGTGTGTAACTAGGAACATATTATGTCGTTTACTACCTCGATCTTTTTGTAGGCAGTGTGTAACTAGGAACATATTATGTCGTTTACTACCTCGACCTTTTTGTAGACAGTGTGTTACTAGGTACATATAATGTCGTTTACTACCTCGATCTTTTTGTAGAAGTATTATTATGACCGAAGTTCATTGAATAAGGTCTACTAAAGATCTTTGTGAAAGTTAGGAAATACTAGCTTATTTTCGATGGTCTACTATTCGGTAGACCGACACTCACTTATGCTCCCATAGTTTCTCGCGTCTATTAAACGTCTCGTTGCAGCAATCACACTCGTATCTGTCTGAGGAACGAGTCCTGGACCTAGAATTTCCTCCTCCCCTGTTCTGGTGGCTGCGTCTGTGTATTCTGTGGACCATAGACGTTATATCAAACCGGAGGAACTTAGTTCCGCTCTGACTGCCGCGAAGTGTAGGAATAGCACTCGCGCGCCATCTACAGTACTTTTATGGTACTATGTTAGAGAGAAAACTATTTTACTCAACCTTTAAGCCAATTCTAATTATTTTAATAGTCCAAATTAATTATTATATCTGGGGTATTGAATGTGTAAGTTCATGCCATGTCAACTAGAGGGCGTTGTTCCCTTAGAAAATAAATTTCTGAACAGCGATAGTTTTTCCCCGGTGGCTATATGAGTCGTCTATTATCAAAGGTGGCAATCTGTGCATTTGGACAAAAAAAATTTATTGATATGTCAATACAGATTGATTTGAATATAATCGTCTCCTTCAAAGAATACGGTTCAAAACCTGCATTAAATAAAGGTTAATAGTTAACCTGTTATTTATCTAAGATGTCGTTCCAAAGAGTTTTGTGACTGCCGATGGAATACAAAGTCAATAATTCGTTTTTCTGATTTACCAATCATTGTCCAAAAGTCAGATTGCCGCCTTTGATAATAGTCGACTCATATATACTCTGTTTTTTGTGACGAAACATTTCTCGACGAAGGGCTCGGCGAGTAAATTAACCCACAGACACAGCCCACTGAGTTTCTCGCCGGATCTTCTCGGTGAGTCGCGTTTCCGATTCGGTCATAGATTCTCCGAAACACGGCTCTTGCTAGGGCTAATGTTAGCAACGTCAAGTTTGAGCCCCGTGAGCTCACCTAATAGTTCAGTGAATCTAGAATAACCCCTCGAGGTTACTAGAGCAGATAAGAAGAAGAAAAAAATCCTTTTACGGGTATGGAAGTTCGCGCGGGTAGGCACCAATCTCCCACCTGGTTCTTCCACAGCCCAGCCATTTTACGACACATTGAGTCATATCTCAAGCTTTAAGAGGTGGTGGCACTGGCCGGATGAGCGGTTGCTAAAGTCGACATGCTTACTTTAACGTGACCTTCGTGGAATACCACTTCCGGCATATGTGGCACTGGAAGCTCTTGTCCGGCGACTCGTTCTCGCTCTCGCTGACGTCGTTCTCCTGCGGGGGAGGCACGTCCGCCGCGCGCTCCGGATCCGTGTCCGAGTCGGACGCCGGCCCGCTGTGCGACCACGCACCGAACGACCGGCTGGAAACGAGATGGGTTTGTACTTAACTATACAATTAACTGGACAGTTGGAAACATATACATACATATATACACATATATATATATATATATATATATATATATATATATATATATATCGACACTTGAAAGGCAAACGTGACTAAGCGGCAATAACTGCTTTATACATAAATGATAGGCAATAACCATATTCGATGCGCAAAAAATATATATTTCTAGGTCTATTAAAATCATTTCAATCTTACAGCTAGATTCGTTAAAATATTTTTTTTTTCAGGTATTTCAACTTTAAATTAGTCTACTGTAAAGTTCACGCATTATCGCTTAGTCACGTTTGCCTTTCAAGCGTCGATATATATTTCATTTATATTGTAGATGTCTATGGGCTCCAGTAACAATTTCACACCAGGAGGGCTGTGATCTCGTCCACCCACCAAAGCAATAAAATAAAAAATTGCTGATGTCCATGAACAACGGTGACTTAAAGGGCAATAATTAATAAATTACGCTCACCTGTCGTCCTCGTTGTGGGCCATCGGAGGCTGCTCCTCTTTGGGCCTCTCGTCTTCAGACCCCGAGTCCGAATCGGAGCTGTCTGATGAGCTGGAGCTTCCGGAGCTCGACGACGAACTGGATCCGGAGCTTGACGAGCCTGGTGGAAATGAGAGGTGTTGGCTTAATATGTTGGAAGAACGAGGGGAGAAACTAGGACATGAGGTCCGTAATATGAAGAGACCAACCCTGGGTGTCTTAAAAAATGAGGGGGGGAAGGGAGAGAGGAAGAGAGAGAGAGAGAAATGAGAGGGGGAGAGAGACGTGTCCGTTCCTTTTGTGATATATTCTTTTTTGGTGCGTATTAAGTTATGATTAAATCCTACTAAGGGTTTAAGCGCGAGTTCGTAAGAATGTATGGGTGTATATTTGTTACTCTTTCACGCATGGGAGGTAAACTTAAGGGTCCACTTGGGGATACACTTGAGAGGTCCCCTTGGAGGTACTCTTGGGAATACTCTCGAGGATTTATTGACCGACTTTTGTCTCGGAAAGATACAACGTAGGAGAAAATGCTGAAACTAAAGAAAATTTCTGGAAACTGCCGTCACGTATGAGACATCATTATGGCTTAGGTCGATGGACGTGTTCACGACCCACATGGTGTTAAGTAGTTACCGGAGCCTACCGTTGCTCATCTTAAGGCGTGAGTTCTATAGTTTTTACTGGCCCACCCGTGCGGGATGACAAGATGCCCTATCACCAGTAAATCGTAGGATGCACCTTAGTTACATAGGATCTTGTGGCACGCGGTGCACTTACCGGAGCCAGAGCTGGTGCTGCCCGTGTCGGAGTCGGAGCCGTCCTCCAGCTTCTCGACCCTCGAGTCTAAGTCCTTCACGGAACCGTTCCCTGAAGATTTGTGAATAAATAAAAACTTATTTTTTTAATATATCGCGAAATATAATTGGTATTATAGGTAAGCGTGCGACTGAGTGACCCAATGGCAGTGTGGTTAGCGCCCGTTACGACCTTGAGGATCGCAGCTTCGATGGTCACTTCGAACAACCAATTGTTTTCTCTTTGTCTGAACGTTTATTATATACTAGCTTTCGCCTGCGACTCCGTCCGCGTGGAATAATTATTTTGGCATAACGCTAAATTTTACCCCTACATTCTTTATTGGTGCTCTACTTGTATCGGTCTTATCGTGATGTTATATATCCTCAATAAATGGGTAATAACACTAAAAGAATTTTTCAAATTGGACCAGTAGTTCCTGAGATTAGCGCGTTCAAACAAACATACTCTTCAGCTTTATAATATTATATTAACTATAGATATTTTATTCTTTATTGCGTAGTTCTGTGGACGAGCTCACAGCCCACCTGTTGTTAAGTGGTTACCGGACCCCATATGCATCTACAACGTAAATGCGCCACCCACCTTGAGATATGAGTTCTAAGGTCTCAGTATAGTTACAACGGCTGCCCCACTCTTCAAACCGAAACGCATTACTGCTTTACGGCAGAAATAGCCAGGGTGGTGGTACCTACGCACGCGGACTCACAAGAAGTCCTACCAGCAGTAATTACGCAAATATTTAAATTTATTTATGTATGGTGCTATAGCAATCTCCGGTTCTCATAGTACTGAGGATCCGGGTTTGGGCTTGGATGACCGGGTGCATCTTATGTCCGGGATATATATATATATATCTATTTATTTAAATACGTTACGACCGTACGAGATAACGGCCCACCTGGTATTAAGTGGTGACGGAGTCCATGGACATCAACAGTTGAATCCCGCTGCCCACCTTGAGACTTGAGGTCTATTGCCTCTTTTCGTCGACGTATATTATTGTAACACGACCTGGATCCAAGATCCACTAACAACTCCTTACCGTCTGAGCTCCTGATGGATAGCACGTCGTCATCGTCACGATTCCTCTGACCGGAGTCCTGGGAAGGTTTCTTGAAGTTCGCCGCCAACAAGTGTGCTTCGTACAGGTCGTCCTGATGAGAGAAACGGACAAATAAATTTATTTACTAAGCAATGTATTTCTGTTGCACTAATGAGTTCAACGAACCGACTTACTAATACCATTATATACTAGATGAAGACCGAGCTTTGCTCTTTTTTTTTTTTTATGATAACGCCATCTTGTTTTGTCTTTAAAGCGGTTAGTTGCTCTCAATTAAGAAAAATAGTATTATTATTCGCCAATAGATGTCGGGAAGAGTCATAAAGTTGATTATCGATAAAGTTGATTATTGAAAACACGAACAAAACAACATTTTCTGAAAATAAATCGTAGCTAGATCGATTTATCACCCCCGAAATCCCCTGTATACTAAATTTTATGAAAATCGTTGGGAGCCGTTTCCGAGATTCAGATTATATATATATAAAAATTGCTCGATTAAAGGTATAAGATATCAAGGGGAGGGCCATTTAAAGGTTAAACATTTGAAAAAAATATCATAAAAAAAAAAACTTTACTATTTGAATGGAGTAAGCATAATTGAAGTTCATTTAAAATTACTGGAATGTTGATGCTAATCCTACTACTAATATTAAAAACGTGAAAGTTTGTAAGAATGTATGGAGTGTATTTATTTATTGCTTAGATGGATGGACGAGCTCACAGCCCACCTGGTGTTAAGTGGTTACTGGAGCCCATCGACATCTACAACGTAAATGCGCCACCCACCTCGAGATATAAGTTCTAAGATCTCAGCATAGTTACAACGGCTACCCCACCCTTCGAACCGAAACGCATTACTGCTTCACGGCGGAAATAGGCGGGGTGGTGGTACCTACCCACGCGGACTCACAAGAGGTCCTACATGTTTGGTACACTTTCACGCAAAAAGTACTGGATGGATTTTGATGAAAGTTTACAATAATATAGCTTACACATCAGTACAACATATTAAACACATAAAAAATTTATAAAAATATAGTGTATATTACCCAAAATATAACGAAAAGTGTCAAGTTTTACTGGTGGTAGGACCTCTTGTGAGTCCGCACGGGTAGGTACCACCGCCTTGCCTATTTCCGCCGTGACGCAGTAACCCGTTTCGGTTTGAAGGGCGGGGCAGTCGTTGTGGCTATACTGAGACATTAGAACTCATATCTCGAGGTGGGTGGCGCATTTACGTCGTAGATGTCTATGGGCTCCTGTAACCACTAAACACCAGGTGGGCTGTGAGCTCATCCACCAATCTAAGCAATAAAAAAAAAGTAAGTAGGAAAAAATCTGCCATCTTATTTTCATAATCTATACATACATATAAATAAAATTGGAGTGTATGTTTGTAATATTGATATAACCGCTTTTCACGACATGCATATGAATATATACCTACATATACGGTACATACACCAAAATAACATTTTTTACAATTTTTGTCTGTCTGTTTGTTCCGGCTAATCTCTGGAACGGCTGGACCGATTTTGACGGGACTTTCGCTGATACGTAGCTAATGATATAAGGAGTACCTTAGGCTACTTTTTTTAGACAAGCTTCGCCCTGCGGCGTTACCCGCGGTTATTTTCGTACCGCGGGACTCAGCTAGTCAATAATAAATTAAATATTCCCGAAGCGAAGCGAGAGCGGGTCGCTAGTACCAAATAAAAGGCACATTTAATTATAAAGATAAATGTCGAAATCTCTTTTCAACCCTTCGATATATAGGAACGTACCTTATCGATGTTGGCGTATTTCTCGTGTATGTGCCTTAAAGCGCGTAGATTCTCATCCAGGCTCAGGGAATCTGAGGTTTGGCTCGGGGATCCTGTTGGAGAAAAATCTCTTTAAGCTGGACCATTTGAGGCTGTGATCAATTGGTATGAATTTACACGAAGCGAGGTTAGGTGGGATAAAGTCTTAGTAAAATGGTGGTTGACTACTGATATGATTGTTATTTCAGTGGACCTTTCGTAAGAGTCCTTCGAAGAAAGGCTTCGGCCGGGGGCTTTGTTTCATTTTCCCCATTTTAGTGCAACATCACAGATGCTAAACAGTTTTGCGATAGTTTTCCTAGTGACCTCGAGGGGTCATACTAGATTCACCGAACGATTAGGTGAGCTCACGGGGCTCTAACCTGCTAACGCTGCTAACACAGGCCCTAGCAAGAGTAGTGCTTCGCAGAATCTACCACCGGATCGGAAACGCGATCCACTGAGAAGATCCGGCGAGAAACTCAGTGGGCTGTGTTTGTAGGTTATACAGTTAATAAACCAGCGTTATTATAGGTTTAAATCTGAAGAGAATCTCAATTAACAAAGGACCGATCTTATTTGAAAGTTTGATAAATGATAAGGATTTATTGTTGGCGATATTTTGATTGTACTTCATACCGAGATCGGGCTCTTCGTCGCTGTCCAAATTTATGGGTTCGGAGCTGTCCGGCATGAGGTTACTCCTCACTCTTATTTCTGCAAGAGAAGTATACAATCTAGTGTGAAACCAGTGGGACTGTGTCTATAGTAGTGTAGTGTATGACCCTCGGCTAGATGTAGGTCGGATCTGTGTCTGTTTGTGCACGAGAAGAGCTCGGGATCAGTACAGAGCTGCAGAGGACTGTGTCTATAGTAGTGTGGTATAGGACCCTCGGCTAGATGTAGGTCGGATCTGTGTCTGTTTGTGCACGAGAAGAGCTCGGGATCAGTACAGAGCTGCAGAGGACTGTGTCTATAGTAGTGTGGTATAGGACCCTCGGCTAGATGTAGGTCGGATCTGTGTCTGTTTGTGCACGAGAAGAGCTCGGGATCAGTACAGAGCTGCAGAGGACTGTGTCTATAGTAGTGTGGTATAGGACCCTCGGCTAGATGTAGGTCGGATCTGTGTCTGTTTGTGCACGAGAAGAGCTCGGGATCAGTACAGAGATGCAGAGAACTGCGTCTTAACTATACAACTAGAGGGTAAATCTGCTACAGTATACTCACTAGCTTGTGGCATTTGTTTGTTATTTGCCGACACCTGCTCGTTTTTCCTCGGCCTTCCGCGTTTTCCCTTCACTTTATCCGTTGTGTTCTAGAAGTAAGGAACGCACAAAACGATCAAGATAAACACAAATAAACAGAGTTTAAATATGTGTTGTCGCCGAAAACGAATTACGAATGTTCTAGATGAACTTTGGTGAGAATTAATTCGGTTTGGAGCCTTCTGATTGTAGTGGTGGGGGGTGATTGATCTATGGGTTATATATAACGAGACGCCAGACGGCTGATGGTGTTAAAACGAAGGCGGACCATTCGGATTCAACTTTCACATTAGGACACAATCGGTCTTAATGAAAGCTGCTGTGGCTTGGCTAAGACCGTTTTTAGGGGACACACAAACTTTTATTTTTTTTCATTCGGTTTTCTCAACACGCATATCAGAAGAAGTGTGAAAGTAGCCCCGGTGATTGATAAATTAAAGAGCGGACGGTTAGCGTGGTGTGGACATGTGATGCATGTGACTAGGAGATGTATGGAAATGGTAGTGCAAGGTAGAGGGGGGAAGAGGTCGACCGAAGAAGACATGGAGGGAGTGTGTGAATGACGATATGCGAGAGAGAGGTGTGAGTGTTAAGATGTCGCCTGATAGAAATGGAATGGAATAGAAAAATTCGCTGTGCCGACCCCACCAAGTGGAATAAGGAGGCGACAAAGAAAAAAAATTTCGCAACACATTTCGGCACACTTACAGATTCTTTCTTCGAGTCGGGCGTTCGCTTTGTGTATTTGCGCTTCGCTTTCGGGATCAACTCGCCCGTGGACGAAGACGTGGCCGAATCTAAGGTGAGATTACTGCCGATTACTGCCGGGGTTTTCATTTTCGAATTTCGCGCAGACACAAACACAAACACAAGAGCATCTATAGTTCCATCCCTTATTTTGTGTGAAACTCAGTTTGTCATGTAGTGGAAAATGTGTTTTACATTATGATGGAGTGTCCGCGGAACGATGATTTGAGACAACAATTCTTTGCAAAATATACAGACATTCGACAAGTTTTGTAGGTGTAAATTACGTATTAGCCTTTCCGCAATCCGAAATGGCTAAGTCACTTTATAAAATAGTTTTGATGAGCTTTCAGAGACGATAACAGTTTCCTTTATTTTTTTATATAAATCTTTAGTTACTCTCTTTTGTTGCACAATGGAGTGGCATATTCATTAGGTGAATAATCTCCTTAAGAAAAGAGAAAAAAGAAATTGAGTGAAAATATGATCTTTCATTGCCCAAAATTGTGAATTGCAATGATTACAATTTCGACCAAAAGTACAATATAAATATATCCAAGTTAACAAATAAGTATATAAATATATATAACATTTAATTATTGTATAATTAAAAACAGAAAATAAAAAATTAATAAATAATAAAATTATTTATTTGTTGTAGACAAATTTATTAAATTTTATCGATTTGTGGTTTCTGAAAGTTTACAAAATCCTTCATTAAAAATTAAATTTAGGATAGGTAATATTTTACTGCCATCTACAGGAGCAATGAGAAACTAATCGAAGCGAAGCCATCTAATGGCCGTCGCCCGTAAATATTTTTGTTGAGTGCTCGAGTTGCTTATGAATTATTGGAAGCGAATGTTTTAGCTCAATTCTTTTCATTGTATATTTAAAGATTCTCATTACGCATTCGTGACTTATGGAACTTGGTACGGCCCATGGTTTGGCCATAGACGATTTGTCTTGAAGACGAACCGTGTTATTTTCTTAATTTTTTTTAATTCAAACATATTTATTTCGGAAAACAAAACTTTAACATACAAATACAACATATAATAATATTATAATATATGTAATACAAACATATAATATGATAAAAATGAATAAATAAAAACCAAACAAATTTCCACCATCCAAAAAAATTTTGTTTTTATTTATTGCATAGATGGGTGGACAAGCTCACAGCCAAACCGGTGTTAAGTGGTTACCGGAGCCCATAGACATCTACAACGCAAATGCCGCCGCCCACCTTGAGATATGTGTTCTAACGTCTCAGTATAGTTACAACGGCTTTCAAACCGAAACGCATAAATGCTTCACGGCAGAATTAGGCGGGTACCACTTACCCGCGCAGACTCACAAGACGTCCTACCACCATGATTTTACAAAAAAAAAGCGTCACTATACTCACACATATACGATGCACCTCTATTTTATTTCTATATATATTTAAAACTTAAAAATGAACATCGGACCTAACTCATTTAAAAAAATATAAATAAAAAAATACCCGTATCATATTACAGTATAACATGATATTGGCATTTTTTTTATATACACAAATATTAGTAATGTTACAAAAAAAAATACAATACTATTTATATAAAAGCTGATTTATAGAAAGCTCTTGATGATGAGGGTAGGCGAAAACTGAATAATACCAACAAAAATTTTACCACGAATACAAAAAAAAAAAAAACGTAAAAACCAGTTCTACCATGCAAAAAAATGTACCGAACTCCAAAAATTACCTTTTCTTTTCATATATTTCGAATTTCTCCGCATTACAATCTTTTTATCGGCAATCTTTCTAACCAGTTTCTGTTGCAGTTTTCTAACGCTGACGGCCATGTTGTTTTTTTGTACGTTTTTTGGTAGGCGATTTGTCGAAGTTTTGACGCTTCGTGGTAGACTTTTCGCTAGCGGTGAAAATGGAGTGTGTTACACATATTTCTCGATATAATATGTGTGCCGAAAATTTTGGTATGGTCATATTACGTAATACGAGCAGTAAAATCTCGTCAACTTAGTACACATTCTTACGTATAGTACGAATTGCTTTACTGTTTATCTCTATACCGGGTTTTTGGTGTAAATTTTTTTTAAGTGTTCATTTAATCATCAACCAAAATTTTCTGATTATAAAAACACTACGATTGAGCTGTGCAACTCGCGCGAGTGACGTCATATTCTAGTCTGGTACCGTGTGTAGAACCGAAATTTATTATCCACTGAGTTTCCCACCGAAGCTTCTCGGATGGTAGATTCTGTGCTTCACTGCTCCTGCTAGTATTAGCAATCTCTCTTAGGTTGAGCCCGTGAGCTTACCTACCCGTCCGCGCGTAGCTGTAATAGTGCCTTAGGCTACCACAGAATAGGTAGGGAGAAAAAAATTCCATGACCATTCGGGTTATTTGTTTCAAATCATCGCCCTGGATCGGTTACTGGAGCCCATAGACATTTACAACGTAAATGCGCCACCCACCTTGAGATATAAGTTCTAAAGTCTCGGTATAGTTACAACGGGCAGCCGTTTTACCGGTGGTAGGACCTCTTTTGAGTCCGCACGGGTAGGTACCACCACCCTGCCTATTTCTGCCGTGAAGCAGTAATGAGTTTCGGTTTGAAGGGTGGGGTAGCTGTTGTAACTATACCGAGACTTTAGAACTTATATCTCAAGGTGGGTGGCGCATTTACGTCGTAGATGTCTATGGGCTCCAGTAACCGCTAAACACCAGGTGGACTGTGAGCTTGTCCACTCAACTAAGCAATAAAAAAAAACCGCCACCCAGTCCCGGAAAGAGGGCTCGTAGTATTATAACGACTGTACCGGAATTTAAGACTGCTTCACCGCAGCAATTGATATCGTTGTAAAACGATTTATTTCAGTATTTGTTAGCGAGGTGCACAGCCGTTTTCGTGAATGTAATTCATAATGATTTGTTAGTAATGATCGAAGCGAAGTGGTCCAACTCTGAAAGGTCTGTTTCACTGGAGCTTGAATTTTCAATATGTGATATTTTCTTTTCTTCCCTATGCTGGGTGTTAGGAGACCGCTTCCGAAAACGAACATTTTGTAAATACAAAGTTGTAAAGTTTGGGGAGCGCGGTATTAGCGCCGCGCCCGGGCGTTCGTTGATCCGAGTATCAGCTGTTTTTGATTTTGTGTTTCATAGCTGGTTTTTTTTAAGGAAGGTAATGTTTTTTTTTATGTAACTATTCTTTCACTTAGCTGTACTAACATGATGGAGCCATAAATAATGGCAATAAATCGTTTTAAAATAATTTTTTTTTAAATCAGGATTGATTTGTTTTCCGTCTCATTTCCGGGCGCGGTTAGTTAAAACAAAATTTCTCTTATTCCTTGGCAGTGTGTATTGATCTATTATATAACAATCCCAAATGATAACAATTTTTGGATATGTTTGAGCAATATCTCATTTGATTAGGCACATTAATCTTTTTAATATATTTAATCGATTGCCTTTCATGAAACAGACAATTCGAGTTTAACTCTAAAGCAAGTGAATCGTATACAGGGCGTACGAAGAGGCCCCCCGAAGACAACACGTAACCGCAATGTACAGCAAACGGATCTCTAAAGGTCGTTGACCCCGCGCGTCGTCTTTCCATTACATTGCGCGCATTGATTTCAGTTACTATCGGGAACGTTTCCAGTACGCCAAGTATGAACTAATCATAACACCACACCCCATAAGGTTTTAATAAGTTCTGATTATTCACAAATAAAAGCCCACACGTGTTCGTAGTAAAGCGAACAATCAGATAATCGGTTTAGTTTCGGAAATTTAAATGCGAATATAAATAAACTTTATTGAACTTTCTACGAATTTTTTCTTTTGTTTTAAATGTTATCTGATTTTCGTTTCACTTAATAAAATTAGGAATTAATGTATTAAAAGCTCACCTGCGCCGCCGGTGCGTCTTTTGTGCTCCTTTTTAGCTTTACGATCGAGAGCTTCTGTTGGATGAGAAATATTAATATCAAGTATAGATTTGCGACAAATATTTCCAGCTCTTCACGCCTAGGTATCATTACAATAGAGGCACACCTTTTTTTTCGAGCATGGCAATCCACAAGTAGCCATTGTCAGTGGAGAGTGATTTAAAAAAGTTTTAATGTGCACATATAAATAATTAAGTTAAACAAAAAAACGGTATATACCTTAAAGAAGAGCTTAACTCGTTAATAAGATCAATGGTCTTGAAATAATTAAATTTACTCTATATTTTTGCATTTACACATTTTTTCTTAACCTTTTATTGTAGAAAAAAAAACCTAAATGTATTATTATTATTTTTCAATTTAGACGGTAGTTAGCAACAAAGAGATGTCAAAGAACCACACCTTAGGCCAAGACGACAGAATAAAACGTATTATGTATACGTTAAAACCTAAGGAAAATACAGTGAAAGGGAAATAGCATACGTTATATTTAGCCCTTTGACTACCATGTAGGTCACCGGTGCCCTACGCGGCGCACTGAAGTAATCTCGTAAAGCGAGAATCTCTGACATATCAATCAAATTAGATAGCTTATAGTCGATTTGTTTTCTTGCAGACCGTACTCGTGTGATAACGTCGTCATTAGTGATCCCATTTGAAGGCTCAGACACATTAAAATACTCCCCCCCTTTTTCATCTGGCTTCCTAATTCTGAAAAGGGGTTTGCTTTGAATTTTTGACGTTTGTCCGGCGGGGTGCATCCAAAATATCCACCACAAGGAAGCACTAGGCACCGAAACGTGTAACTCACCCAGTTCCCTAACCCTTTTCCTGGCTAAATATTCGGGACTGGTCTTATCGACTCTGGGCCGACCCCGCTTCCGTTTCTCGCCCGGCTCTGAAGGCTGACGGCTGCTGTTCATCATTGCGGCTATTGCGGAAACGAATAATAAAAATAAACAAAACAAAAAAACGAAAACAAAAACAACAAAAACAAAAAAGAAAACAAATTGTGCGGTATTTGTTTATTTACAAAAAGTATAATGATTTGTGCGATTATAAAATGCGTTGATGTGATGCGTTTTTTTTTTATATATATTTATATTTTTTTTGTTTTAAAACGTATTAATAATTCGGCTTCCCTTATATAGACCATAGAAATACCGAATCAATGCTATGATAGTACATGCTGCAAACAAGATTCGTGATAGGATAGATAGCAAAGATTAACCGATTGGTGACCGAGAGGTGTCGTTGACCCCTAAATTTTGTACGTCTTACATTGCGCCCCGACATTTTCATGTGATTTATTCAAATTTATTTAAGATACACGTTAAATATATTAAATGAATCGTTCGAAAATTAATACTGTAGAATTCATGATAAACGGTAATGGAATTTATTTCCAAATTATCATATTGTTATAAAACATTTGTTCTTTAGACTATTATATCGTCTACGGACTTGGTCGTTTTACGTTCCATAGTCAAAGGTACATACATACGTAAATACACATGTACCCAACAAGACAAAAGCAGCTAATGTTTTGCGATTGTGGATTTATTTTGATTAGTAATTTTTCTTTCATACTCTCAGCCTGAATGGCTATAGCTAAAAAACACATTGATATGGCTCGAAGACTCATTTACGCCTATCACACTCGATACCAATATTTTTTTTAAGAAATCTTAGTTTTTGTTAGTAATTAGTACGATATCAACATTCAAAGCAGTATTAGTTATTAGTTCGGTTAGTTCGGTTAAGTAGAGATCCCGTCACTGGTGTTTGGACGAACAATTCGAGTATTTTCATAGATCACCGACAGATTTCGGTATTGATAGGGGCCTAGCCGAGCCACGGACGCCTTAGGAATCCAGCTGAGGGCTTTACAAGCCTAGTTTATGGAAGGACTCGTGGCGCTTGGGAAGCACCGTTGTGGGTAGTTCATTGGTTTGATGGGTGATGCGTGACAAACATGAAAGCAGTAAGACAGTGCGGGCGAACCGTTACAGATGAAGACTCAAGTGGTAGGCGATACGATGGAAAAGGGAGATGACGTTTACAACACAGATTGCAGTCTCCGTAGATGCATAGGTTCCAGAAGATCATTGAGCTAAGGATTGGCCGTAATCCGCACTGTGTGTGGTATCAAATGGAAGCTGAGGCCAAGGAGTCGTCCAAAAAATGAGAGCAGTACTCCACAGGTGGCAATACTTATGTTATGTTCCAGATCATCCTGTCAGATTATGGTGTGATGGAAGGAGCATGTTTAACTGGTGATCTTGGCGTGACCAGAGCTTGCTGGTTGTAAGTTTACATCAGAATCGAGGTCATTTCAATCGCAATGGTGTAAACGTTAGGTCAGAAATAGTTGTAGTTATAAAGCTCACTTAACCAACGAAGGCTTCGCACTTTTAAAAGTTTTCTAAGACATTCAGTCGTATACAAAAATATATCTATGTAGCGGCAGCTGTCATAGAAGGCATAACGAAGAAATTTGCATAAGCAAATTCCGAAAAACATTCGAAATGTGGCGGTCTATTTGAACACTGACTCCCGCTCGGTGGAAGATCTTCCCTTCCTCCATGAATTCAATTTTTACTAATTTTGTGGTTCTTTCATCATGAAACCCGCATGTTTGTTAATTTCCAGAAACGATACCTTTATATGGTAGCATTAAGGTAATACGCTAACTGAACCCTTCGAAAGTCAATAGTACAATCACTGAATTTAATTTTTTTTATTTGTTTTTAAACAGTATCGTACACAAAGCATGTTACTGAATCATTATTATCTCTTGCAATCTTAATATTAGCACTTTACATTTACAGAAAACACATACAGTGACAACCTTGAACACGCATATGAAGAAATGAAACCATCACCCATGCTTTTAACACCGTCATTGAGCTGCCGAATGACTGTCAAATGTGAACATTAACCAGCAATAATTATTTACAGCGTTTCACTCTATAGAAGTTACACTTCTCTGGTCAAAGGAAGGTGCATGTACTACAATAAAATTAAAGTCGTTTCTTAAGCGGGTCGCAATAAGTGGACAAGTTATTTAAAGTGGTGATAGTCATCTTCAAACACGATCTATTATGACAAAACACCATGTAAGCTAGGATTGGTTATTTAGTGTTTATTATTAACGTGTCTGTCTGTAAGACGCACATTTTCGTGCAACGTCAGTAAGCGAAACGTGATTTCTTAGAGAAAAAAAGCGTGCATTTTTTAATTAACATCCAAGAAGTGTAACTTCTAACATCCACGCATCGACTTCATTGAGCTGACGTACCCATTTCTCTAGCCTGCTTTCTCGCGGCTAAATTAGCTAAATACTCCGGGCTTGATTTGTCGATTCTCGGTCTGCCGCGTTTTCTTTTCATCGGTGTTGTAGTAGTCACACTCGACTCTGTTACGTGATTTTTGTTCTTGTTTATAACTTTTTTCAATTCTGCCGCGCTATTGCTGCGGTGCTCAGTCCTAGCCATAGACACGAGAACGTAGATTCCGCCACTAGTCTTGCATCATAGACACAATACGTTTTCAAAGTTTCAAAAGCACCTTTCTATTTTTTAATTAACATTTGTTACGCTACATTATTAGTAAAAAGAAATTAAACAAATAAAAAAAGCTTTGCTGACGGATCCTTGCCGGCTAGACAATTTCCTGTTGAACTTAAAGAAATTTGCGTCGACAAGTGTGGGTCATTGAATGATTGGAGTTTATTCGATAATGAATTTAAATGATGGCAGTTTCCAATTGACTAAAAACAAATCTGTATAACGTATAATAATCTTAGTTGAGACACCACTGCTTTTTAATTAACAAAAGTTCACAATAAAACAGTGCATGCTTATCAAGTGAGAAGTTATACTTCGATACGATATAGTATTTCTCGTGAAACCTACACCCCAAAACTCAATACATTATCTTTATAATGAAATAAAATTATGCGCTACATTGATGTGTCACTAAAATAGCAATTTTGATCTTCCTAAAAGAAGCACAACTTCGAATAGGAAAATTATGTAGTCAATCTTCAGTCATAATTTATGGTCACAATAAATTGTGTCTACACAAGGGCCAATTAATCTTGAACCCTAGGTCTTATATAGATTGTTTATCAGTCTCTGGTTCCCATAGTATATACACAGTATCCTTGTTTGAGGTCATATGACCGTAACTCATTTGTTAACGATATTATTTGTTAATTAATAATAGTTGTGTATCGAAACAAAGACAAGATTGGGAGAGTTCAGAGTACTTTCCATCTACTACCAACACTATTCATTCAGTTTTCATCCAACATCCACGGTGCCTTGTCAAAGCAGAATCAACCTTAAACTAACAACAAAAAGTCGATATTCTGTCGACCGTACAGTAACGTACGACAAACTTACGTGCATGCATGGCTTCCTGTTTGTGCCTCGCCGCGTAAAGCTCGACGGCTGGCGGAACGAAGTGAGAGACAGGCGATCGGTAATCGACACTGAGCGGCAGACCCCCCGGCAAACCAGCAGGCACTGGAAATCAACAACGGAAACTCTATGTTGTGCAAGTCAATATCAGATATAGTAACAGGAGCGTGGTTCTCGTCGAACCCGTCGCTTGCGACGAAGGGCTCCACGAGTAAACTAACCCACAGACACAGCCCACTGAGTGTCTCACCGGATCTTGTCAGTGGGTCGCGTTTCCGATCCGGTGGTAGATTCTGCGAAGCACTGCTCTTGCTAGTGCCAGTGTTAGCAACTTCGGCAGGTTTGACCCCGTGAGCTCATCTACTCGTTCGGTAACGCTGATATAGTCCCTCAAGGCTATCAGCTTAGGTAAGAAAAAAAAAGTAACAAGAGTAATAGGCAGTTTTCTCTGAGTAACTTATTAGTGAAGAGCATGTCTTAGCAGTCAGGAAATAAAATGAGGGGAAGTTCAAGTCAATGGTACACTGCAAAAAAGATCGATGGGAACACACTGTCAATGAACTCAGTGCAGGATGGTAAAAGCAAAACCATGGTATAATCTCAAACAAGTTCTCTCTGCTCCGAAGCATTCCTGATGGAATATACACAGCACAGTACAGGGTTCAATATTCTGGTTTAAACGATAGTCCACCGATTTTACTATCCAGAACTAGAGACCTCGTGGATCAATGGTCAAGGCATTCAAACTATGATAATGGTTTTGGATTGAAAAGAACACAAATGAAAACATAAAAACTAGAATCGATACTGACCTTGATCCAAATTATAAATTCCATTATGATCCATTTTCAGTCTCTTCTCTGGCGAGTCCTTGGGCACTTCGGCAGATTTACCTTCCCTTTTCAGCTTTCCCAGGCCAGAGTCAAGCTGGCTCTCGCATAGGGCCATCTTCTATTAAAACTAGATAACTGAAATAAATTACTGATCCTTTAGAATTGAAACAGCTAAACATAAATGCTAAATATATGAAATGCTTTGAAATCACATTTTTTGAACTAGCTGTGCGTTCCATCTGTCAGTGGTCAGTCACCATAATCAAATAGCTTCCATCCTTAAGGCATGATAAGAAGAATGTCTTCTCTATTTTCTTTATTACACACGTTGGCGCATTTTCGTGTCAGGAAACTTTTGTGTAGTAAGCTCCTGATAAGTGTTGAGAAATTCACCGATAAGAAATTTTTATATGAGGTGACCTAAGGAAATTGCATCTCCTGGTTTACATATAGGGGCGAAAATACAACTATTTACTAGACGTTAACTGTAAAACTATGTTTCGTAAATTCTTCTTCTTTGTCTCCACCTTATCCCACTAGGTGGGGTCGGCACAGTGAATATTTCTATTCCATTCTCTTCTATCAGCCGTCATCTCAACACTCACTCCTCTCTCTTTCTACTGGTGGTAGGACCTCTTGCCAGTCCGCACGGTTAGATACACAACCCTGCCTATTTCTGCCTTGAAGCAGTAGTGCGTTTCAGTTTGAAGGGTGGGGCAGCTGTTGTAACTATACTTGAGACCTTAGATTTTATATCTAAAGGTGAGTGGCGCATTTACGTTGTAGATGTCTGTGAGCTCCAGTAACCACTTAACACCAGGTGGGCTGTGAGCTCGTCCACTCATCTAAGCAATAAAAGCAAAACTCGTCATTCATGCATATTAATGGTATATAATTTAATAAGGTACCTATAGGTATTGGTATCTTTACATTCAACAACCTAAAGATATTCATCTAATAATGTTTGTTATGTCATAATATTATGTAGAGTAGGTTAGTGCATTGATGAGGTAAAAAACGATTGAGAGCCACTGGCCATGATAGATAAGCAAACAGTTGAAGGCATGTATAAGTATTATGATGTCTGTTACATTATTCACATACTGGCAAAAGTTACCAATATTTTTCTATTCATTGAGTATAACATTTTATTACAAGAGCAACTACTAAAATGACACATTCTGGTTACATAGTATTTATTGGTGAATCTTGGGTGTATTGAACATCTTTCTGTCTCTTTTCTTTTTCAAAATTCAGAGTAAGGGCATTCAACTTATGAGCTATCTAGCTTAAAAAATTATTGTCAAGATTCAACTTTGGTTAGTTAATAAAAGTCATTAGTTCAGAGTACTTGTTTTTGCAATAATAATAAAAATTGCTCGCTTAACAAATTTCCATACTTGGCCTGAGGAATATTTTAAGAAAGCGCCATCTATTCATATGTGTTTGAACTGCTTGACATTCTATGGTACAACAACAGTGAGTATTGAATAAACAGGTTGAAAACAAGAATATAAACAACCTGTTTCAAAACAGAATTCTTCATCAATTTTGTCTACTTAATTTTAGAATATCAGATATATATATAAATCAGTATTTATGGTAGAGCATGTTATCGATCTACAGAGATAAGGATCACTGTCCTGTGTATTTCTGAGGCACAAGTCATATGGTACGGGTCGACAACTGGCATTACCATGTTCAAGACTGAGAAGTTAAGTCTCAAGGTGGCAAGCGAGGTTTCAGTAGGCATTTAGAATCTTAGTGCTTCAAACATTTGTATGTGTTTTGTATTAGTGACCACTCTTAGAATTGTATAGTAATGAACAGATTAAAACAATAACCAAAATTTTTCTTGCAAATACAAAACCCTTAAAAACTGATTAATGCATTTACATACTACTTTGTTTTATCATTGGTTTGTCCAAATTATGCATAACTGTTATATGAGTTAGGTTATTTTGGTGGTTAAAAAGAATGTTAACTTTCTCTCCAGGGCTGATAATTTTAATTTTTAAAACATTATTATAAATTTCTGTTATGCTTTTCTTTTCCAACAAACATGTAACATAATGTTGATAAAATTGTTGAATGTGATAATTATTAAAACGGTTAATGATTTTTAAGGATTTAGATTTTCCTTTTTCATGTAATTTACCTACAAAATAACCATGGTACTTTTAAAATTGGGTATTTAAATCGCATAGGTGTTTGTACATTATGTTTTCTCTATTCCTAGTCTAGAAATATATTCAGTCATGAATCTTTATTCCCATTTTCATCACTCAACAAGTATGTACCTACTTCTTTGAAATCTGTTTTCAATAATTCTAAAAAGTGCATGGTATTTTAGTTAAGTTTTCAAATTTGGAACTTCAAAAATTCCACAAAAAAGTATTTAATAATGTTGACCTCATTTCTTCGAAACATAAACGTTTCACACAAGGTCATAAACAAACATGACGAATAATGATCTTGTTTGAAAATACCATAAAATTCAATCGTTTGCTCTTATCTTCTCAACAAGTACTTACAATAATATGTATAAAGTACACAGCATACTTACACTTATAAAATTAACATTATATATTTTTGAATCATTAAATTTAACTAGAAACACTTGTAAACTTAACACGAAACTGTTGTTTGCATGAAATTAAAAAAAAATCTTTGTCTCTAAATTTCGAATATTGTGTTCCAAAAAAAAACACTTACTTAGAACAACTAAAACCCTGAACGCAAGGAGGCGAAATGTAAAAGGCATCAAACAACATAGAAAAAGCTTTTGCAATCCGTTTCACATACACGCACTACATTCTAGTGTATTAAAACTGAATTTTAAACTATTTTGAAAAGTTTTAGACGTCGTAACGTGACGATATAAACAAAAACCAACGAACAGATTTAATAACAAGTGCGACGTCCATTTGCAAGAACGATGCGTGATTACTGCCTACGAAAAGTGCGAAAAAGACAAAAATATTTTATTGTCTGGCAGCACTGAGAGGTACACGACCGAATAACGATGCCTCCGAACTTTGATGGTTGACGGTCCGATATGGAGCAGTGGATCTACATATTATCTATTATTTTTCACATATTATATAATATATAATTCTACATATTATTTTATTTTTACTGTTTTAACTCTATATTTAAGCATCCAACAATATGCTATACTATATAGCTTATATATGCATATACTATGACAGGCCCGATTTATCCTTATTTTATCATTGTTGCATGACTTCGCTTTAAATAATTTAAGTGTCTATGCTGGACGTCTAAGTGCTCGTAGGTAGGTACTCGAAGTCTACGGTGAGTCGAGACTCAAGAGTGAGTTTCAACATCAGAGCCGTGAGTAGTACAGAGCGGCCACCGTAGATTAAACACTTGATATTCGGCTGCCACGCCCGAAGTTTCTAACCCAGATGAGCTGTAGTTGGCTTTTGGGGAGGAAAGAGACAAAAAAGGGGCGTGAATTAATTAATTAATCAATTCGTTTTGTTTTCCTTGTTTAGTATGATTTTTTTCTATTTCTTCGATTCTATGAAATTCATCATTTCAATTTGAAATGATATCATAGTGATTAATATAAATGAAGTAGATTTTCCTTACAAATTTAATATTTTTTTCATTTGATTATCTAAACTCTCATATTTAAATACAACAAGTGGATTAATTGTTTTATTACAGTTAGATTAAAAAATAAAATTTATTTAGTAAAAACAATATTTCTTTCTATAAAGATGTTCGAGTAGGTATTTCGGAACAACAAAATCAAATTGACAACTGCATGACAGTCCTCATAGGACGATTAAAGGAGGCAGGATTCTAATGAAAAAAAAAAGAAAACCCAAAAGGCATTATCAAAATAACGTATAACCATCAAAATAAGACCACCTTATGATTTTGTACGAATTTATTATCATTTAAATAAATGAGTATCGATTTTACTCAAATCGAATTCTTTTGTTCGATAGCAACATTATTTGGGTGTGAGTTGCTCACTCAGCGTTGAAGATAGTTATAGGTAGGTCGCGGGCGGTCGAGTCGAGTTGGCATATTTGCCGTTTCAATGTTTGAGTTGATAAAGTATCAAGACGCAGGTTGTTATCGGGCGAGGCAGACCGTCGGTTCACCTTGCATCGACAAAGCCGCGCGTATTCATTTGACACTCTGACGTGTATTTATTGTGTCCTCACACAATTATGGGAGTATTTTGTGGTATTACTATAAACTAGTTTTTCGATTAATAACACATTTAGCCGCATTCTTTATTCTCGTATGTAATACAGAGTAAATTGTTAGTAGAATTTAATTTATGAAATCAATTAATCATCAGTTTTGTTTTAATTTAAAATCATGTTCATTTTGAATTATTGATAGTCTAAATACTACTAGCGTTTTTTTTCCGTGGCAAATAAGCATTGATCTCACATAGCATTACATCGACTGGGATGTCGGTAGATTTATAATAAGTAAGATCCTTTCATAAATAAGTGTAATTTAAACAAAAAATTCTATAAACAAAAATTCAATTGAATACGGTCAATTTCCATTATAACTACCATTATTATCCGAAATTAGAAAATAAAATTTCAAGCGTAAAAATAAAAGTAATACCTATGTATAGTTTAAAAAAAAAACGTCTTTTTTTATTGCTTAGATGGATGGACGAGCTCACAGCCTACCCGGTGTTAAGTGGTTAGTGGAGCCTTAACAATTCGAATTGAAATTAACATTTCATTTTAATTTTCTTCTTAACATTTTGATACCGGTCAGGATGGTGAAGCAGATATAAATTTATAAATTTACTGTCCGTCGCGGATGTCTACATATTTTCAAGTTAATCGGACGTATTAAAGTCTATGAAGATGATGTTCAAAGTTTTGTTTATTGCATACAAATAAATTATATAAAACAATCAAACTAGTAAATGCGTGTTAAAAATTAGGAGTCCCGGAGCGTTCGTCCCATTGTGAAGTCCCACAATTTTCTTCGTTTGTTTTATGGTGCTGTAATGCGTTCCGTATTGAAATGATTACAACTTTAAACATAACTTCAAAGGCAAAAAAGTATAGCCGTTGGTACCAACTAAATTACGGGGCAGATTTAAAAAAAAAACCTTGAAATTCATGATTCGGCGGTCGCCAAGGTTATCAAGTAATCGATTTAATATTAAAAACGTATTTAACCTCTTAAACAATAAAGGATTCACGTTTTCAAAGTTAATTACGTTAAGGTAACAAAAATCTTAATTATGACATACAAGATTGACATTTTATGACGCCATTATTACTAATGAGGTTTCATACTTCAGTGTACTAATGGCACAGGGAATAATCGACGGTTGTCAGTATGACTTTAAACTGAAATAATATTGACCTTCTTTGTATCTTTAACTGATTTTTAGATAGCTCGCTGACTGGGCTCAAGGTTTATTAGTTCGTTCATCGCCAATTTCATCATTGTATTTATTTTGAATGTGTTATAGGAATTAGTCTGGTAGTGGCATTTGTGACAGAGAAGTTGAGAAGTGCACGTTTTAGATGGTATGGACATGTGATGAGACAAAATGACAATGAGGCTGTTGATAATATTTTTTTTATTAGATGCGTGGACGAGCTCACAGCCCACCTGGTGTTAAGTGGTTACTGGAGCCCATGGACATCTACAACGTAAATGCGCCACCCACCTTGAGATATAAGTTCTAAGATCTCAGTATAGTTACAACGGCTGCCCCACCCTTCAAACCGAACCGCATTACTGCGTCACGGCAGAAATAGGCAGGGCGGTGGTACCTACCCGCGCGGACTCACAAGCGGTCCTACCGCCAGTAAATACCACCAGTTTTAACTATGACTGTGAAAGGCCCTAGAGGAAGAGGTAGACCTAAGAAAAAAATAATGGATTGCGTGAAAGACGATATGTGTAAGAGGGGAGTGAGTGAAGAAACGGTACCTATATGATAGAGGAGTATGGAAGGAGAAAACATGTTTCGCCGACCCCAGGTGACTGGGGGAAGGGCAGGAGCATGATTATTTATTTTAATTACTGACTAGTAATTTAGGTACTACCTGACCTTGATTTGAGTTACTGCCTATTTCTGCAGTGAAGCAGTAACGCGTTTCGGTTCGAAGGGTGGGGCATTTCCGTTGTTAATTTTTATGGGCTCCGCTGACCACTTAACACCAGATGGGCCGTGAGATTCGTCTCCCAATTTAAGCAATAAAAAATACAAATTGGTTAGTTTAATAAGTAGTTTAATAAACATTAATTTCTTTAGTTCTCTGTCTGTTCTATTTGCCTTTTTTATCACGCACCATCCGGCTCTGGAATGGGAACCATTAGTACTGCGTTATATTCAATAGAGGCTTGAATCACGTCCTTACCGATCCATCAGATCCAATAACCGTTGCATTAGTGCCTGCAGGTCTAACACTAGGAGCAGGCTTAGGGACCCCGGTTACCGTACCGACAAAGAGTTCGACATGCAACCTAACCCATGCATCAGCCCGCTGAGTTTCTCGCCGGATCTTCTCAGCGGGTCGAGTAGATTCATTCGCGAAGCAGCTGCTCTTGAGTTGTTAGGTCAAATCCCATCCCTCCTGGCTGAGCCTTTGCTCGCCCACCTGTCGTCGTGAAATTAGAAAGGCCTTCGGGCCACCAGTAAACCTTCAATACTAAAAAAAAAGACGCCTGCCAGATGTTTGGATACGTAAAACATAATTTGATTTGTATCGCAGGTCCACCATCTCTGTTAGTGTAAACAGAGATGTGCTGTGTGACACAAAGCATAACTAGAGCAGGGAAATCGATAGTATTTTGACCTAGACTCGACGGATCAATATAACCACCTCCCCCCCCCCCCCTCCCTATTACCGACAGAGCGCATTCTGAGCCAACACCGCTAATGCCACTACCACAGATAGCGACCGTAAAAAAATAGAGATTAAATCGTCATAGTGATTTTAATTAGAACTATGATTTCTCGTGATCAGAGAGGGAGAGAGAGAATACACTTTATTGTACACCAAAACACAATTTACATTAAAAAACAGTCAAGAAGCGGTTGCAGTGCAGTTGATACATTTGTACAATAGGCGGTCTTATCGCTAAAAGCGATCTCTTCCAGACAACCGTTTAATTTACAGAAATTCTGGAAAAGACAAAGACAGCAGCTATGTTGCAGTCTACTATTTTTTTTTTTTTATTGCTTAGATGGGTGGACGAGCTCACAGCCCACCTGGTGTTAAGTGGTAACTGGAGCCCATAGACATCTACAACGTAAATGCGCCACCCATCTTGAGATATAAGTTCTAAGGTCTCAGTATAGTTACAGCGGCTACCCCACCCTTCAAACCGAAACGCATTAACTGCTTCACGGCAGAAATAGGCATGGCGGTGGTACCTACCCGTGCGGACTCGCAAGAGGTCCTACCACCAGTGATTACGCAAATTATAATTTTGCGGGTTTTTGACTTTTATTACACGATGTTATTCCTTCACCGTGGAAGTCAATCGTGAACATTTGTTAAGTACGTATTTCATTAGAAAAATTGGTACCCGCCTGCGGGATTCGAACACCGGTGCATCGCAACAACGAATGCACCGGACGTCTTATCCTTTAGGCCACGACGACTTCAAACTATTAATAATACATTATTAAAGAAAATACATACATACAATAAATGAAAATACATACATACAATAAATAGATATATATCTATTTATGAGAATTCAAAATCTAGAGAATGGTTGTCCAGACAAAGGTTTATTTTATGCAGCCCGCCAAAATAGTTATGATATAAATATAAATAGTTTGGATTTAGAATTCTTTGTCAAAACATATAATCAAAATTTGGTATAATTTATCTTTATTCTTGTAACATTCCATTCCCATGACATCGTTTAAAAGTGAAGCTATCTTTTACTGTGTATTATTGGGGGAATTCCCGGAAAGTCTCTTTTTGTTGAAAATGTATTTTTCTGCGGCCCTCCAGCTTTTGTAGTAAATTTAATTATCCCGCAAAGGTATGTAGCTTGGACAGTTCTGATCTAGAGAATAACCTCACCTAGAAGGATGTCGAAGACCGGGTAAAGTAGGAAAGCGGACCGGGTAAACACTAGTAAGAAGAAGAAGAAGAAGACATTATCCCGCCCTCATTCACTTTCACGCGATGTTAACCGGTTAATAACACACTCATTATTGCGCTTAAACCTGAAGAACCAAAAAGCTTCGTTCATTGCGTTTCCGTCAAAAAGTGTCATAATACTGCTATAGACCACTTTTTTTTTAAAGATGGTATGGCCTGGTTCGTTTCGCTATTTAAGGTTGATACTACCTAATCAACTACTACTACTACTACCCTCCTGGCGTTAACCAGAGACGAAATCGAGGTGCTTCTACGCCGGCTGGAGACCACAGCGTTGGATTTTGGACTTGCAATCAATCGTGATAAGACCAAAATGATGATCGTAGATAGTGTTAACACCAACCAACCGGAACGATTCGATCCTGAAAGAGCTCAACATCAAGGAGAGACTATCGTCAACAGTCCAAATACGAATCCTCAAGTTCTTCGGGCACATCACTCGTAATGAGGATTCCATTGCGCGGTTGGTGGTGCAAAGGAAATTTGAGGGCAAAAGATCTCGTGGACGATCTCCAACACGTCAGACTGACCTCATAAAATCTGTGACTCGCTGCAACATAAATGATTGCTCTCAATCTGCGAAACACCGTGCTTTAAGGCGTCGCATCGCGAGAGCATCGGTATCACCATTCTGTCAAGTGCGTATGAATAGGAATAAACCTAATCATCTTCATTCGATTCTGCCGCATACGACGTTATGTATGCAAATAATAATTGAAGATTTATGTAAACCAATGAAGTAGGAAACCTATGGAAATGAAACGTCAACCAAAATTTCGTGCCACTGTGACGTCATCTGGCCACAAAACATGGCGGCTTTAGTGCTGTACAAAAGATTTCAATGTTATCAGGTTTTATCGATAAACGTTCTTGGCTCATTTTATTTTAAATATTGTTGAGTATTATTTATTTGTAGAATTTATACTTTAATGGGAAGTAAGTAGGTATATTGTTATGTGCAAATATGATATGATTTAGATGGGTGAAATCTAAGACAAGTTCGTCCTTCGAATTTGCCAAGTAAACGATATGATGATTTTTAAAAGTTGCTACACTGATTTTATAAAGTTGTCGTTTGTCGCAAAACATAAAGATATGGCGTAGTTCAAAGCCATCAGCCCATTTCTAGCATGCTAAATGTTATCGTATTTTGAGTACGTGTTTTTCTTAGACTATTACAATCTATTTTAATTGTTTTGCTGACTCTAAAGTCCGTAACATACTACCGCAGCGCACCCCAAGGAAGGTGCGCCGCACCATTTGAATCACTTTCGCTTGAGAGTGATTCAAATTTTAAACTTATCAAGGGACCGCGTGAAAAAAAAAACACCTACAGAACATTTATTCATTAATTACAAACGTCATTCCTTGTGACTTCCTCTCTAAAATCACTTAATTATTAAATATTTAACAAATTTACAATAGTGTTTTACTCACTGCGGAATAAAACTATTTTATTTAAATAGTTCCGAAGAGATTTTGTCGGTAGCCTTTTTCCCGAAATATCTAAACAGAATGTCTAAATATGTTTTGATGACATATTTTAAAGTGGTATTTATGATTAGTGTCATGATCAATAGATTCCGACCGAAAAATGGATTTTTCGGATGAGGGCTCCATAATGAATTTAAATACATATAGATAATAGTTTTAGGGCATCGACTTTCTTGAGATCCTATAAAATACGTTTTAATTATTATTTTTGTATGTTTTAAGCATGATAAATTATGAAATTTTATATAATCAATCATATTAAATCGATATCAAAGTCAATAAATAATGTACAACCCAAAACAGACGGCCGAACTGACGTGACAATGACATTTGGCGCGCTAAACATGGCGGATTTTCGGCCTCATTAGACGGAGACGGAGATATTTACGTATATTCATGTTTCATTTTATGTACGCACTGAAATACTGTTATATTGTTTTCCTGCGAGTTAAAGTGCTGAGTAAGAAAGAGATAGATATATGTTTATGTATGTGCCTTCAAAATGGGTGCTATTTATATAAGCAATTGTACGTATAGAACAATATGTCGTGTCCCTACTATATAGGTCTATGATGTAAACCGATACTGGCAATAATGGCAAAACAAGGGGCCAATTGCCACATTAAAAAAAAGGAGCAAGGAAGCAAGACAAAAAGCCTTCTTCACAAAGTTATAATCTTTTAGTCTCTGATTTCTATTTTACCTTTCGATCAAGTTTTTCTTATTCGTTCGATAGTGAGAAATTTTAAGTTATCTCGACGAACTAAAATTCCTGCGTCGCGTTAAACGAGTTGGTCATGTCTTGGCACAAAATAGTTGGAACAAATATTCGGGAATCCTTTGGGCAATATTTAGCTCTTATTTGTACATTTATAGTGTCGAAATTTGATAGTCTAAGAAGTATTTTAACTGCTGATGTGCTGATAACGGGGTTTATGTTATTGAAAATCATAGGAATCTTTTTTTTTTATTGCTTAGATGGGTGTACGAGCTCACAGCCCATCTGGTGTTAAGTGGTTAGAGCCCATTGACATCTACAACGTAAATGCGCTACCCAACTTGAGATATAAGTTTTGAGGTCTCAAGTATAATTACAACGGCAACCCCACCCTTCAAACCGAAACGCATTATTGCTTCACGGTAGAAATAGACAGGGTGGTGATACCTACCCGTGCGGACTCACAGGAGGTCCTACCACCATTAAGAATCAAAATGAGAATTTGGCAATAACCTAAGCGATTCAGGGTTGAAATTGGATAAATATATGTCACGTCTTTACGGATCCATCAGATCCAATAATTGTTGACGCCTTCAGCTTTAACACTAAGAGCAGGCTTAGGGACCATGGTGACCGTCCTCCGATCCGATGTGCAACTTAACCCGTACAGCAGCCCACTGAGTTTCTCGCCGAATCTTCTCAGCAGGTCGCGATTCCGATCCAGTAGTAGATTCCATCGCGAAGCAGCTACACTAAAGCTGTTAGGTCTTCTTCGCAAGCTTCAGGCGCTTGGGCAGTTGTTAGGGAATCCCTCCCCTCCTGGCTGAGCCTGTGCTCGCCCAGCCGTGCTGGTGAAACTGGAAAGGCCTCCGGGCCACCACTAATCCTTCAGTCCTAAAAAAGATATACATATGTCCAAGTTATATAATAGTTCAAGTTCTTCATATATCCTACCTACTTACTGTCACTATTTTAACCACACAAACAAAGAGTCATGAATTTTAAGAGACAACTTTATTTATTCATTATCTATACATATAAATAAAATTGGAGTGTCTGTTTGTAATATTGAAATATCCGCTTTTTACTACATGCATATGAATATTATATAAACGGTACATACACCAAAATAACATTTTTTACGATTTGTCTGTCTGTTCCGGCTAATTTCTGGAACGGCTGGACCGATTTTGACGAGACTCACTGATAGGTAGCTAATGATATAAGGAGTGACTTAGGTTAAGCTTTTTTTAAACTAGCTTCGCCCCGTGGCGTCACTCGCGGTACGACAATAACCGTGGGTCACATCGCGAGACTCAGCTATTAATAATAATATTTAATGTTTCCGAAGTGAAGCGAGGGCGGGTCGCTAATTATACATAAAATGAGTACCTACTTAAACATCTTGTCTGTTAATAAGACTGAAAGTGACTCCAGAAAGACTATATATACTATATAGTCTACCTATATGTTTTTTAAATATTTTATTCTATTAATCCGTAACAGTAGATAAACAATAAAACCAAAAGCAGCGGCTCCGTAGATAAGTGTCAATTTAACGATTTTTTTCCTAAGATTGTGCAGGGACTGAATTTGACATTGTAAATATTTCATCGAATGCTGAATGTGCATTTGTACAAAACCATGACTAGAAGTATGGAAAGGAGCGACTTGTTTGGCTCAAATATATTAAGATTATTAAGTGTATAATCTATGTGTTTGGCGTTTGCCTTCGGAAAAAAAGGGCGGGAACGTCAAACTAAATAGGCGCTTTTTTCAAGTTAATTTTAATTTATTTGGTTTTAGCCCTTTTTTACGACATTGTTCCCTAATTTTTCACTGTGTTTGAGTTTAAAATTATATTTCATAAGTGTGTTCCGTAATAATGGACGATGACGACGGGGGTGAGGGCTTCAGCTCCGCCCCTGTGTCCGCTCCCATAATAATGGGAAAAAGAAGAATGAAGTCATCTGAATACGACGAAAGCCGCAAAATAAAAATGACTTTCATTAAAAATAAGCGCGGTNACAGCGCCATCTGTGAGATTTTTTAATACTAACGTGTGTATGAAAGCTCTTGTAGTTAATTTTAATTTAGGATTATACGTGAAATTAAAATATCAATTCACAGAGGGCGCTACCTTACAATTATTTACTAATGACAAAATTTTACATATACTTAAGACGTTTAGGATAATTGTATTTTAATTTTGGAAGGTTTCACTTCTACCACGTATGAATTGCACACATTTTGTTTTTTTATTAATGAAACACGGGCATCCTATATAAACTAAATTTTATCAGGAACATCTGTAAACTGACTGATCTTAATAAATCGTTTGAATCGGCAACTCTAGTCATCTCTTCTGCATTAGAACGTCTGATTAATCTAAGGCCTTTACTCTAAGATGAGAGATGCGAATTGTTTATAGAAACGGACTTGCGGTAAACAACACTTCTATTCTTGTGCGGACGATCAGGTTCATTAACAAAAGACTTTAGTTCGTTCATATTTTAAGACTACGTCAATCAAATGAAATATATTTTGATTTTATATTAGCCGTATTACAATAATGTTATTGTTCAAGCTTGTAGTTTAAATTTAGTTTGGTTTAGAAATAAAGAGTTTACCAGTGAGAAATTAGGATTATCTTAAACAAAATTTTGTTTAATTGGGCAGTGTTTGTAGTTACTATAGCAGTTTTAGTAAGAAAGTACATATCAAATAAGCAAATAACTAAGTAGTTAGTATATTGCATTGTTAATAACTACGAGTTAATTAGGCAGCCAGTAAAATATAACAAATAGAATATCTTTTCACGGTTGATTGGTCTGAGCTCACGACACAGCTCACTGAGTTTATCCCGCATCTTTGCAGTGAGTCGTGATTCCGATCCGGTTGTAGATTCAGCGAAGATCGATACACTTAAAGTTATAGAATTTTCCAGATATCCTAACTAGTGTAGTCTTAAAAACACATGAAAGGTTGTAAAAAATTGTGCGTGTCAGCTCCGACGACTGGGGCTTGCTCTTATGCAATTGTCATTTAATAAAGGGATGAATAAACGTGTCCATTGCAATCCGAAACTGTTTACGATATTATAATATTTTTAAATTATATTACATGAAGAATAAATGTGCTGACATCCATTGTTTTTTTATTTTTTTATTTATTGCTTAGATGGGTGGACGAGCTCACAGCCCACCTGGTGTTAAGTGGTTACTGGAGCCCATAGACATCTACGACGTAAATGCGCCACCCACCTTGAGATATAAGTTCTAAGGTCTCAAGTATAGTTACAACGGCTGCCCCACCCTTCAAACCGAAACGCATTACTGCTTCACGGCAGAAATAGGCAGGGTGGTGGTACCTACCCGTGCGGACTCACAAGACGTCCTACCACCAGTAAAAGTTGTTTCGAAAAGTTACTTAATTATTAAAATTTCTGACTAGAGAGGCCTTACAGTATTTAATTTAGTTAAAATAAATGACTCTAAGCTAACATTTACATCACTAAGTCAATTATCCATACAATATAGTAAATCACTGTGGTTAATGACAAATTTTGATACACTAATTCAAAATGTAGGTAAATAGAAAAGCGAATTAAGCGAATTAAGTCAAGTAGACGTTTCACTCAAGTGCCACTCTAGGTGTGGCGTGATTGCTAGTAGTGTGAAATTTATCCCGGATAGTTTTCATTTCGATAAAGCGGCACGACACGAGAACCCTCTCATCGTGGCCGCCGGTAACTACATTCCCGATCCTGCGGAAAGAATGGAAAGCAGTCGACGTCGCCCAAAACACGTCATTTCGGGTCCTCCCGATCCACTAACGGTGCTTTTAGATACTTCAAGCACCGGTCACCGTTCTCGTCGAACCCGTCGCTTGCGGCGAAGGGCTCGACGAGTAAATTAACCCTCAGACACAGCCCACTGAGTTTCTCGCCGGATCTTCTCAGTGGGTCGCGTTTCCGATCCGGTGGTAGATTCTGCGAAGCACGACTCTTGCTAGGGTTCGTGTTAGCAACGTCGTCAGGTTTAAGCCCCGTGAGCTCACCTACTAGTTAAGGTTACGCTGGAATAGCTTCTCAAGGCTACCAGCTTAAGTAGGAAAGAAAAAAAAAAGAAAAAGGATATCTTTTATTTTGGCTACTATTAATACTTTACGATTGTTGTGGCATATGATCATAAAACACAATGTAGGTACCGATATTACAGACGACCGATGATATTGCTATCTGTTCGCTTTTGCTGGCGAATGTATTAAAATTAAGGAACCAACCTAAGGGTGCTTACTCGAGCTCCTTAAGACACGATTTAGAAATCTCCATTATTTTTTGAACGAAAAAATTATTTAGTAAAATGAGCGTCTAATTTACTTTCAAGATTTAATATTAAATTCAGTTAAGTTTGGTTGATATTGGATAGCGTGTTTACTGATATTTATCACATTTTAATATACAAGAACGCGTTTTGAATTGGTACTTAAGCGCAACGTTTATTTAAAATGTGAATTTTGTACATGGCAGTATATTTTCATTAGCACCCACGATTAAAAATCAGACTTACCCATTAGTAATTGGAGTAAATAAATATAGTCTCATTGCCAATAACGATTTCTCGGTTAGTTGCCAAGTTGTTTTTATGAAAACATGTTTCGTTTGCTTTAAACGAACCTACGCCGAGGCCTCGTTTCGGCTGACGTCTTTGAAAAAACAATTGGAACGAATTTTTATGATTGAACACGTCGGAATTTACTTACTTTTGTTTTCTGAAGCTAATACGTCATATTTTATCTGGGTTAACTGAAAGAAAAGAACAAGAAAAAAGTGCCACTATTTATGTTACAAATATAGTTTGACGAGTTTCATTAAGTTTAAAGCAATTTTTGTTCACAAGTTTCCGAAATTTATTATAAATAAATTTCTTTTTGTGTCTTAATTCGTTCGTGTTTAAAAAAATCATAAATTTGAAATCTTATCATTCAATCATCCAGTAAATTTTAAGATACTCATTTATTTAACATAATAAAATGAATAGTAAGAAAATAATAACCCAATAATGTTTGTATTATTTTCGTCCGTTATTTTATGTTTTATTAATTTTCGTAACTTAAAGTGATGTCTTATTCTTTGCCTGTGAAAATTACCAAAAAAATACATATGGCAAAACTCAATTTAATAATTCTAAATTATTTATTTTAAGTTTAAGGTCACATGGAACGTATTTATTGAATGTCAAACTAATGTCTACCACCGATTTCAAAAAAGCCTCAATTTAGAAAGAAAGATCGAAACAAACACACCAGGCTTTTAATGCAATTTTTTCAGTTCATTCAGGGGAACTTCTTACTGGTGGTAGGCCCTCTTGTGAGTCCGCGCGGGTACGTACCACCACCCTGCCTATTTCTGCCGTGAAGCAGTAATGCGTTTCGGTTTGAAGGGCGGGGCAGCCGTTGTAACTATACTCGATACCTTAGAACTTATATCTCAAGGTGGGTGGCGCATTTATGTTGTAGATGTCTATAGGCTCCAGTAACCACTAAACACCAGGTGGACTGTGAGCTCGCTCAGATGGGTATCTGAGCTCTAAAAAAATATATACTATGTTTACGAATCAGGAGAGCTGAACAAAATACTAAATTAGTTTTATTTGTATACATTTTTTGTGTTATTTTGTATTTTAAAATAAAGTAACAATTATTTATTTATTAAAAAATCAATTAAGTAGGCTGTTATGCATACAGGCCGTTGCCCACAAGGGTTTAATTCGACATAGAAATAAATAATTGAAAAATCACAAAATTCAATTACGACTTATGGTTATTCCGAAAACTATTAAAAATTTTGTATTAATAACGAATTGTAACGAAATTTTTGAATCTGACAGCGAGGAGTAGTAACATTTTGAAAAAACAAATCATTCATTATTAAAAACGATATTTAAATTCGTATACAGTATGTGTATATAATATATTTTACGGTATAGTATAGATAGTAGTATGTGTATATAGTTTAACCGAAACACCGACCACGCACGTATCAATGTCAGAATAAGCTTCCAATAAAGGCATCTGCATTCGACGCAGGTAATTGAATGATGGCTTAGAGCCATCAATTGCTCCACCTGTGCAGACTTCAATCTTCTGTTTAGATAGGCTTTTAAGGATCAATATATAGTGAACCTAACGAACTGTATACAGGTGAAACGATAAAAAAAATGTGTGGTATCGTGGAACACCGGATAGGAACGAAGTTCTTATTATAAAAAATATTAATTTTAAGTTCTATTCGAGGTATAAAGAAAATAAAACTGGAGGTTTGGCAACAACCCATGGTCATTCGGTAACGTGCGAAATTATTGTGGTACACTTCATTCACGGTTGTTTGCATAAGAGTTAGTGTATTGCGCAAACGAACGCTCTGAGATCGTGGTCAATAAATGATAAAAAATATGTTATTTTTTGTACGTTATTACAAAGTTAAGTCGTACACTGTGTGCATTACTAATTTGTACGTTATTACAAAGTTAAATCGTACACTGTGTTCATTACTGATACAAATCTTACGTTACGGACGTTTTTCCCGGTTAGGGTACCCCTCCGCATCGTCCCATAAGGAACTTCGTTCTAAAAAAAACTTACAAAAAAATCGAATGTGATAGAACTGCATTTATAATTTCTTTTTTTTTGCTTAGGTGGAGAGACGAGCTCACAGCCCCCCTGGTGTTTAATGGTTACCGGAGCCCATAGATATCTACAACGTAAATGCCGCCACCTACCTTGATATATAAGTTTTAAGGTCTCAATATAGTTAAACGGTTACCCTTCAAACCGAAACGCATTACTGCTTCACGGGCGAAATAGGCGAGGTGGTGGTATCTACCCGTGCCGACTCACAAGAGGTCCCACCGCCAGTAATTACGCAAATTATAATTTTGCGGGCTTGATTTTTATTACACGATGTTATTACTTCACCGTGGAAGCCAATCGTAAACATTCTTAAGTACGTATTTCATATAAAAAATTGGTACTTGTCAGCAGGATTCGAACACCGGTGCATCGCTAGATACGAATGCACCGGACGTCTTATCCTTTAAGCCACGACAACATTTCATGATACTTTGACCAATATTGTTTTTTTTTTAACAAAGTAACACGATGATTTCGATTTTTCGAATACACAATTATGATTTCGATAACATTTGAAGCCGGAAATTGGGAGAGTTTGATTTGCCTTTGCATAACCAAATTAGAATGGGCACTTACAAGTTTGAGATGATCTTGCTTTACAGCTTACATCATGAATTGGAAAATTTATTATGAGACTTTCTTCTTATATCAAACGCAGCTAACAAAGTGTTATAAGGTCAATAACATGGTCAATGGACATGCCGACTGATCCCGTAAGAGATTTTGTTCATTTGCACTTTCGGTGTAAGGTTTTAAAAACTAGCTCAAATGTAGACAAAATGCTATTTTAGATGTTGAATCATTGTAATATTAGTTCAGGTCTTTATGCCAATTCAAGACTTAAAAATCAGAGGAGTCTATTTGGATAGCAAATCGCTTGCTTTTGTATTATATTATTGCTTGCTTATATATTACTCATTTCTCAATTAAAGGAGAACCAATTTGTATGTAATTCCAAACATAAAACCCTTTGGACCGATTCTAGGTTCCTGAAATAAACAATAGAAAACAATTCACAGTACAGTTAAGAACAGGAATTGGGAATTAATGAGAGCGTTACAGTACTTTATTGGTCTGAGCCAGAGATACAATACAAAATTATAAAAAAAAGGTAATTGTCATTTTGTATTGTATCTCTGGCTCAGACCAATAAAATACTGAATTTGTAGAAGGTTTTATTTCTTGCTGTGATGAGATGGGTTATTGAGTAACTGGCCACCCGATGTTAAGCGGTTATCTGAGTATGCGGACACCACAACGTGAATGCTGTCGCCCATTTTGAGGTTGATGTCTCAATTGTATAGTAAAACGGATGTCCCGCCTTTCAAAATTGAACATATGACTAGTTCACAACACAAATGGGTAGGGTTTAAATATCCGTGCCAATAATAATTATAGAAAATTTATACGATTTTGCTACCCGAAGCTATTATTTCATTTTGGAAGTAAGACGTGAACACATCTTAAGTAAGTTTGTAGAAAAATTGGTAGCTGCCTGTGACATTTGTGTAGCTATTGGCACACCGGCATCGCTTGATACGAGTATTCCGGGCGTCTTATCCTTCAGGCTACGACGACTTCAAATCAAATCCAATCATATTTGCAATTCAAAGCATCTCAGCGATTCAAATGGTTTACATAGCATTTGAAATTATGAATGAGTCTTATTTGGGTTTTTTGTAAAGCTATTTACAGTTGATGAGTTAATGCAAAATTCTTCACTAGTCACTAGAGCTTAAAGACGAGTAAAGGTGTCTTGAACTCATAACAGCAACCCTGCGTAATGTTTTTTAAAAAAAACCTAGGTGGGAATCCAGAAATTGAGTTCTTGAATTTTTTGAACAATACCGTTATTTGGTGTGAGATTTTTTTTTATTGCTTAGTTGGGTGGACGGGCTCACAACTCACCTGGTGTTGAGTGGATACTGGAGCACATATACATATACGACGTAAATGCACCACCCACCTTGAGATATCAGTTCTAAGGTCTCAGTATAGTTACAGCGGCTGCCCCACCCTTCAAACCGAAACGCATTACTGCTTCACGGCAAAAATAGGCAGGGAGATTAAAATTAATTATTATTATTCATTTAGAGATGTGTAAAACAAAACAAAAAAACAATCCTATTTTCGTAATTGAATCGAATGCAAAGATCAAACTTTGAGTAATAGATTCCAATATGTTTTGATTAAACCTGTGTAATTGACCGGTTGTTCAGCGCATCAATCCTAGTAGAAGCATGTTTGTATTAATGATTGATTATGGGCATTAGGATTTCCGTGTTGTCATGAAAGGACAGATTTAGTGGACGCAATTTGTAGAGTTATTTAGTAATTATAATGAAATTGAGTTCACTTCTGATAGTACATATAAATTGTAAAAACTTGTGTTATGTTTCAATTTGGGAAGTAGTTAGGTACTTTTTTATTTATCCTAATTATACTTTTGTCAAAGGAATCAATAAAACAAATGAGAAAAGGAACTAGGTGTTCGGTTATATCCAATCATTTACGTTGCTACGTGTAACGACAAATGTATTAAATGTTTCTGGATTTTAAGGAGTTTCTTTTAATACTTCAGAATGAAGCTTTAACTTTAGAAAAACGTTACTTCTACATCATCAAATACAATTAAAATGCGTAATTATTTGTTTGTTCATTAGTAATTCTGAACATCAGTATTGGCAGCCATACAGAAGTTGATACATACCGCTATAATGTTTTTGGACCCTTTTTGAAAAATACATGCGTTGTGAAGATAAACCCTGCCAAAACGTAGGTGGTGTGGTGGTAAAGAAAGAGAATGAGGTCATCTCAGAGAACAGCTGGTAGGTGTAGATTGAAGTGCCTTTTTTCTTTAGTAAAGATCCCACCCACATTTCTTTATAGTTAATCGATGAATTACTCAAGTCTGTTATGGGTTCAATTAATTGTAGAGCATGGTATGTTTTATTTAAAGGTAGAGATTATTCTGAACAGTGTGCTTAAATGAAAATTTCTGTAGCAAAAATGTTTTTACGGCTGACTAAGCGATTCTATAGCACACATGATTGACAGTGATTAAGGTTCATTGGCATCGCTAGAGGCATTATTAAGAAGCTGAAATTTATTGAGAACTGCAAAAAAAAAACGAAAAAGAAGTGAGTAAGGCAAGGCCATAAAAGGTAATCTTTTACAAACCCAAAAAAAACCTAACAGGTTAACAGAGCGAAAAGCTTGTTAATTTATACGACAATACTTTTGAATTAGCGAACTGTAATGCCCCTCTTAAATCATTTTACACTGCCCTAGTAAATTACTTGTCTTAATTTATTGTTACGAATGTGCGTGTTTTAGTCCGCCTTTAATTATTTATGTTAATTAATGAGTTTAATTTAAGAATTTCAGTTCGATTGATAGGCGAAATATAATTAAAATGTAACTATAATTTACATAGACAGGTAGACAAGCTTACTGGGTTGTTGTACCCCCGGACAACAACTACAACAACAATAAAGGTATTATTATTATTTTGCGGAGAAGTACTAAGCGCTTTGTAGTTTTTTTGTGCTGCGGCGAAGTTGTCTTGCATGAAAATTTTATGGTAGGACTCTCGATTACGGGTTTGGAAGTGGCGGCACTGACGTCTATGGGTTTCAGTTAACATCCCGAGTATAAATTTAGTGCAATAAAGAAATAAATTTCCTCTCAGTGGGTCGCGTTTCAGATCCGGTGGTAGATTCTGCGAAGCACGGCTCTTGCTAGGGTTCGTGTTAGCAACATCGTCAGGTTTGGGCCCCGTGAGCTCACCTACTAATTAAGGTTACGCTGGAATAGCCTCTCAAGGCTACCAGACTAGGTAGGAAAAAAAAATCCAAACGATTACTCATTCTATGGTACAAACATAATCGAAATCTGAGCCTCTTCATGAAACAGATGTTATTATTTTACGACAATATTCAAAAGCAGTTTCGTAACATCACGTAACCTATTCAATGACTATTGAACCTTATTGACTTGTCCAAGTTTATGTCACTTTCATACTTTTTAGTAGGGATCCTACTTCGGTTGGGTTACAAACGTTTCGATCGAAGAGGAGGGTGTAATTTACGTCGAGTACAGAAACCCTTGGGAATTGAAATAGCTCAATTTCGGTGACGTGATATATGGATAAGTTTAATAAATTGAAGGGCAGGAAAAATTTAAGTTCAGGTTTTGGTATTCTACATATAATGTCCAACTTTAACTATTGATGTTGCAATTTCTTGCTAAAGAATTTTTAATAGTTTATCTGGAATTTTTTGCCTTTCGTAAGCCTATGCTAGCAAATAGGCAGGTGGCCGAAACAGGGTTTTCTTTTCCCTCTGATTATGCACATCTATTGTTGTTAAGAGGATCCTTATCAAAGTACTAGCCGTACTCGCCCGCTTCGCTGGGCATTTAAAATTAACATTATTATTTATTGTCACTATTATTATGATGTTGACTCATAATAATATTAGCTTATCCATTAAGTACATGTATTTTCTACATGAATACCAAGTTTCAAGTCAATCGGATTCATGGTTCAGTAGTTATAACGGAACATCCCTAAAAATCACTGTAGATTTATATAAGTATATTAGTATAGATATGTGAACACATTTTATGATGATTATAATATAAAAGTAAATTAATAATTAAAGTAGCACAGATAACTAGTTTATGAAGTCAGAAGTTAGTCTGATAAACGGAGGGCAAAATAAAGTTTTCAGAAATCTCCCTATAAGCCTATGGTATGGCGAGTGTGAAGTAATTTACGAAGTACAATGGCAATAGTACCGATGCAGCAATGCGGTAAAGCTTTTGTTTTTTTTGCACGTATATTTCAAACTTTAGTTTTTTCAATTTCTTTGATCACAGATTCAGTATCAGAAGTAGATAGTTTTTATTTTTGGTAAACGTGATGATAAATAAAATAGCATACGGCGGTTATTATATTTTACGTTTCTGTTATTATATTCAATTTAATCAAATTAACACGGAAATAATTTAAACATTATTGAAAAGATACGTTTTTATAACATAACTAGCGAACCGCCCTCGCTTCGATTCGGAACCTGTAATTTATTATTGATTTCTCGACTATATAATGAATGTTATTATACATATAAACCTTCCTCTTTAATCACTCTATGTATTAAAAAAACCGCATCAAAATCCGTTGCGTAGATTTAAAGATTTAAGCATATATAGGGATATAGGGACAGAGAAAGCGACTTCGTTTTATACTATTTAGTGATTATTTAAATGCGGCAAAAAATATATATGCAATAGTTAAATGCTTCCATTAACTATTAGTAGTGTGATTAGAGTATGTTCAAGGTTACAATTTAGGTTGCTAAGATGCCCTGGGGACTTTGTTGGCGTTCGAATCTGTGGGCAGGTACCAATTTTTTAAATGAAATAATAGTGATGTTCACGAAGGACTAACACGGTGAAGGAATAATATCGTATTATAAAAATTAAACGCGCAAAAATTACAATTTGCGTAATAACTGATGGTTGGGCGTCTTATAATACCGCGCAGGTACGTACCACTACCCTGCCTGTTTTTGCTGTGAAGCAGTATTGCGTTACGATTTGAAGGGTGGAGCATCCATAGTACTGTACAAATTACACTTAGAACTCATGTCTCAAGGCTGGTAACGGCATTTACGTTGTTGATGTCATGATGTCTAAAGGTTCCGATAGCCACTTCACCCCAGGTGGGCAGTGAGTTCATCTACCCAGCTAAGCAAAAAAAATTGCTAGCTTTATTTTCCTGAGATTCTATTGTCGTGTCGTACAAAAATAGTAAGGTTTGTTTAAATCATATTCTGAATAAAACTTGTCAGTACTAGAGGTTTTCAAGTAAGGAGCGTGACAGTAAGCCAGCATGAATGGTTACCACCATTCTGCCCATTTTTGTTGTGGAGCAATGCACCTAACAATGCGTTCTATAAACAGTAATTACGCAAATTGGTAAGTTTTGGCGGTTTCATTTCCCTGGAATATTTCCGATATTCTATACCCATGAACACACGTTAGGTATGCTCTTAATTAAAAAGAATGGTACCAGAGGGTTCAAGCGCTATCACAGTCGCACCGGATATGTTAGGAATTTTAGTCATTAAGACACGCGCACTTTAAAAAATGCCCTTCAAATATTATTAAAAAAATAAATTAGATACGTTTGTGGAATCGGTAGCTTTTGATTAATGAAAAAGAGTCGTGAAGTTTGAAAATTAATTAAAACCGTTACAGAGCTTATGGACACAAATTCGTCAGGCGGTGAGTTGGTTTAATCGATTCTGCGTATTTCCTATTAATGGAATTGAAGTTTATCCGTGGATGGTGTTGTCCATGAAATCTATATAGGTAATTAGTAAATTTCATAGTTTTTTTTTTGTTGGTTTGATGGGTGGACGAGCTCACAGCCCACCTGATGTTAAGTGGTTACTGGAGCCCACAGACATCTACAACGTAAATGCGCCACCCATATTGAGATCTAAGTTCTAAGGTCTCAGTATAGTTACAACGGCTGCCCCACCCTTCAAGCCGAAACGCATTACTGCTTCACGGCAGAAATAGGCGGGGTGGTGGTGCCTACCCATGCGGACTCACAAGAGGTCCTACCATCAGTAAAAAATTGTATTCATTTAATGATATTGAACACATGTAAGTAATTAAAACTTTCCGTTTTTTGTTTTTGGGTTATATGAGATCACGATCTATCAGGTGGTAAATGATTAAGCGAGACATGACAACGCGAATGTCACCACGCACGCATGACTTTGCGACAAGAATCGGATGTATCAACCCATGCGAGCTCACATTATGTACTGTCATTGGCAAACTACTACCTCTTTTGTTTCATATCTAGAGGCTTCATGATAATTCATTATTCATAAACTGAATTTAATTATGGACTCTATTTCCTTCTTCCAAACCTGCTAATTTTCCAAACAGAAAAATAAATAGACTCAAACTTACGTAAAGCTGTCGCAACGGTTGTCCTCGTACACTGCCAAAGGAAATGAAAAAATCGACTGAATCGTTCGCAAAACGTAGCCTTTTTCGGTTCTTCGACGTCTAAAAACCGGACCTTTTTCTTTTTACCCCTCTTTTTGTTTAACCGGTTTTTTACTAAACTCGGTTTATAAATTTTCACTTTGTTACCCACACTCACGTTAACTTCAATTGTTTTGCTATCATCATTGTTTTTTGCATTGTTTGTCATCTGTTTCCGCTTTAATTTTATAAGAGTTTTATCGGCACTATAAGATTTTATTCTGAAGTCTTTTGAATCCGTTGTTGTTCGGTACACGGTCGACTTCTTTTTAGTTGTTCCTGACTTATTCTGGGAAAGTGCGATTGAACTGTTAACCGAAAGTTAAAAAAAAAACTAGGTGTACTGAGATAAAATTGAGAGCATTTAATTATTGTGATCTCAACGGACGCTAAATAAATTCTTCGATAAAAAAAGCAGATTTTTTAGTTAAATACGTCTATACAGATGTATTGCGATAGGCACGAGATTTTCATCACTATGATGTTTCGATAGTAATCTCAAGGCTTGTTTAAATAAGTACTACGAACGTCTTTGTTTAAAATAATAAAAAAAAACACAAAACAAACGCTCACTTGTTCAATTTACCATTTATATTGCGTTTTCCCATAACAAGTCACAAAATAAATATAAAAAAGACTCCGCGCACTCACAAAAACCAGATGAATTATCAGTACCGCACTCGCTTCGTATCTACTCCGTACTATCCTTCACTCGTATTTACACTACCGAAGATGTGATACTTAGAGCTATGTCGGCTTTGATTTGCAGCTGAGACGTCACAACGAAAACTTGGCTCACACAAACACATTCAAAACAAAACTATCCATTCTTTTATGAAATTCTGCACTATAATTATTGTGAATCAATTAGCGTGGTCTTTAGATAACGATTTGTTAGTTTATATTCACTGTTTAGCTAAAGAAGCAATATTTAACCGATGGATGATATTGGTAGCTCGCCAAACTTTATTAAGAGACAATTCAGTAGAGCTAATTATAAATAGAGCTGACATGTGCATAGTAGTTAATTAATGTGTACACGAATATTATTGACGTCAACGTGATATTTGATGATAGCTTTTTGTGGTTAATAATTGTTAGTGTTATGAATTCATCATTGCATTAAACAGCTCAGTGTGATGTTTATTTTTCTTATTTTATTGTGTGTTTGTAAATTATTCGCCCTGCCCTGTCGAGTCAGGGTTGAGTAGCCCTGGAGAAAGCTATAAACGACAAATATGGAGACTTCGACAACTTCGGCATTATGTTTCAAGATGGCTGGCTCATTGTCAGATCTAAATGCTCCGGTAACTACTTAGTATGAGCAGAGAGCTCCATTCCTTATGTCTGAAGCATAAAATATACCTGGATCCTTAGTCAAAGTAAATATTACGGCGATCGGGGCATAAATGCAAATTGCTATCACTTATAACTCAAGTGTCGAATGAGGAATGGGATTTTTTACGAAAAAGCTGATTTTTGATCGTAATATGTTGTAAATGTCAATATATACCTAATATGAATGTACAATAACCAATATAATATACATTTAAATTAGGACTTTTTTATGTAATGTTTCATAATATACAAACGTGTGATAATACCGTTTATTGTCAACTCAAAGGAAACTATTTGCCAACCAGTTTGGTGATCATTTGCATTTTAAATTAATTCTGTACCAAAGGGACGCAACAGAGACCGTCTGCTATGTTCATTAATGATTGTAAAAATACCAACATTTTCGAATTATTGATTAAAATTATAATCTCACGGAATAAGAAGCAAAGCTTCAATTTTCGAAAAGAAAATTGGTAACAACAAAGGAATGTCTTCATTGTGAAAGTTCGTCGAATTGAATGCGAATGTCGTGGAATCTACAAATGAACAATTTGTGAATTATCAAATTCTTCGAGGACCTTTCACAGAGGAGTGAGAATTAACCAGCCCCGTTACGGTTGCTGAGGTTTTGCAGAGCCACTAACGCCAAGACGAAATGGCTGCCCATTTTCAACCATTAACTCCAAATTATTGCTCTAAGGGACCTACTTTGTCTTAAGTGGTGCGGTTTCTGGACATTTTAACTTGGATTCGTTATTATCCGATATTACGCAAGAAAATTACCGCAATTGTATTAATGAAGAACTAAATAATCAGTCAGGGTCATTCCAGAAAACAAATGAACACAGTTTTAACAGAACCAACAAAATTATCGGTTTTAGTTATCTTACGAGTGGAACAGTAAAGTTTTTAGGCGCTTCCACTGTTATATTAAAGTTTGGAAATTAAATTCGATTAAGTTTCACGTTTGGAGCGCCTATATTTAGGTAGCGTTCGTGGCATTCTACTTGGCTCAATTAGGAGTTTGAATTTATGCTCGAACAGATATTTGGAAACAATGTTTCGATTGTAATAAAATTACGCTTTGTACCTACTTTATAACAATAATATAAGGCTACAAGCTTATTTACTGTTTGAAGCGTTATTTATTATTTTTACTATCATTAAAGTTAATCTACTTAGATGAACCAATATTAAAAACTTAATAAAGTTAAATTAAAAAAGAAAAATACAATTCGCCCCAATACCATTAAAAATATTCCCTAATGATTTACTATTGAAGAATTTGTTGAAATCGAGAATTTATTAAGTTGTTTCTTGAAGACACATTCATATTTTATTCAACCCATGAACGTTAAAGGCCCAGAGGTCGATAAAAAACAAATTACGTCCGATGCGAAACAATGATTGTGAGCGAGTTTCCCAATAGACCAATATCCGTAGACCTTAACAGATCGTTACCAACTAAATTATTAGTATTAATGTAACAGCCGATTATATTCAGAATTATTAGCTAATACGTGAATTCAGAAATGGGTTAAGTTCGCTATATAATGTTTTACAGACAGCTTTACGACTATGAGGATGTGGTAGATCGAAACTGAAGCAATATGTTGTCGTTAATTTTCGTATGCTTTCGCGAATATTCCTTCTATAAGCCTTATGTATATGAATTATTCCTCAGAATACAGCTTTTTATTTTTTGCCAGAGCTCACAATGTAATATATGTGTAATAAGCAGATTTTGTTGATTTCCAGTAATAATATATGTCTGTGTGTGGGTAGAGTGATCAGTTAAATCTACCATAATGATTTACACTAGTCGAGAGCTCTATCATAATTATGCAAGTAACGAATAACTGATATTCTAACTTTTATCTTTACAGTAATGTAGAGTTTCATGTGTATGTTAAAGTGAGTTAACGTTGTAAGTATTTGCAGGGGTAAAGTTACTTTTTATTGCTCCAAAGGGAAAGTCAAGCTCACGAGACAGCTGCTGTTAGTGGTTACTGGGGACTATAACCGTTATAATGTAGATGCTACCATCCTGTTGGACACATAGAATGTAGTTTGTATTATTAAAACTACATTTACGCTTTAATATCGCGTTTTTTTTTAAATATTATTTTATCATTATTATTATTTTATCAGACATTTTGAATACTTCACAGTTTTCATGGTTGTGGATGACTGTGTAAGCTGTAAATTTTTGGTTTTAATTATGTCTACCAATCACAAAAACCGTAGAAAATAAATACTATATATAATTGCTTATTTGTAACAGTTGCCTGTGTTTCTACCGGACAGTAATTTACCCTCTAAGCTGAAACGCATGATTTTGTCGCAGCAGAAATAGTTTAGACGGTCGTAGCATTGAAATGCCCTAGTCCCAGAGCCACACGAGTACTTAGCGAAGAGAACTCTTCTATTCTGGTACATTAAACAGCTATGAATTGTACGTAACGTTAGCTCGAATCTCGAATGTAACAAAAATATTCACTCGAGTGTAAACTTATATTCCGAACGATGAATTTAGCCTTGACGAACTTTAGTTTTGTTTCTGTGCCTCAGAAGTTACTCGTAATTTTCTCTGAAACACTCGTCCTGAGTTGCTGTGTAACAAATTACCATACTTCGTTATAATTTTATTAGCTTCAAGTATTTTGAAGTTAGCGGCAGTGATTCGTAATAAGATTTCACAAATATCAGTTATATTATTAAGGTAGATGATTAAGTCTTATAGGTATCTAGATGGTTTCATTTTGACGTAATTTATTCATATCACTTTCTAAAGAAAAGAAAAAGTGATTTTTTTTATGATGATGCAGTAAATGTTTCAGATAGATGTGATGGCGATCATTATTACGTATTACAAAATCATGAAGATATTACCTAGTGCAAACTTGACGCCGGTCCAAGCGGTACGGACATAGTGAAAGAGGCGGCGGTAGAGCGGGCGATGGCGACGACGGCGTGCGGGCGCCTCCGCGTCGGGTACGGGTGAGGGCGCGGGCTCGGCCGTCCCGCCCGCACCCCCGCGTCCCTCCACCGAAGACGCCGTGGCGTTGCGTACCCAGCTTTGCACAAAACGCTCCCGCTCCGTTAATGAAACCGCACCATTACTACGCACACCACTATACGTTCACAACACACATGCATGGCGCACATCACACCGTTCACAATATTCCATTGACTGTTGTTGGGTCAATTCACTTTCTTATTGTAACTGTTAATTTATTAAAACGGTCGGCGAAATTCTCTCAAGTGAAACATGGGAATAATTAGGGAATGATAAACTCTAATGCTTCGACGGTCACCGCGATGATGGCTTTTTCGAGTTGATGTTTAATAATTCAATAGTCCGTAATCGTCTGAGGTCGGTAGATAATGAATGTTATTCATAGATCTCCACTTTACTGCCTGTTTTTTTTCTTTAACAATCGAAGAGAATTTCCCTGATTCAACTAAGAATTTCGTCGATTTGCAAACGAAGCATTCTTCAGGGAAAAGTTAAAAGCGAACATCAGTTTTTAAGTTAGTCTCTTCTTGTAAAGTTTTTCAATAAGCGTTAGGAAGGTGAAAGCCGGAATCTGTAAAAAAAAAACAATACTGTTAGTTTATTAGTGGCCGGTGACAAAGAAAATTAGTAATGGTTAAATGGGATTTTTTTTTTATTACCCTTGTAGGCACACTAGCATACGGCCCACCTAATGGTGAGTGGTTACCGTCGCCCATGGACTTCAGCAATGCCAGAGGCAGAGCCAAGCGGCTCTTTATTGCTTAGATGTGTGGACGAGCTCACAGCCCACCTGATGATAAGTGGTTATTGGAGCCCATAGACATCTACAACGTAAATGCGCTACACACCTACACGCTACACACCTTGAGATATAGTTCTAAGGTCTCAGTATAGTCACAACGGCTGCCCCACCCTTCAAACCGAAACGCATTACTGCTTCACGGCAGATATAGATATAGGGTTCCCAAACTTATTTTGTCTTATGCCCACTTTGAGAGTAAATTATTTTTTAGCGCCCCCTTTTTTCACCTACCGAAAAACTACTATACCGAGAGCTCAGTCAGTGTTTAAGAGACCTAGATGAAATTACAAATCCCGAGCCTACACAACAGCCCCATTTTTTTTCTGGGTCTCTTACTACTCCCCTTTAAGCCTGCAGCGCCCATAAGGGGGCGTTATCGCACACTTTGGGAAAGACTGCGTTAAATTATTGAATTGTTGTTGTCATCCAATATGAAACCCATTTCTGCAAAATGGCGCGTCGAAGAGAGTTCGAATTTTCCAAGAATCGCTCATTATTTCGGGCGTCGTTTTTCTTGTAGGAGGGCTCAGGTATTTTTAAATAATTCTGGAGAGCTATTTAGTTCAAACGGAATTTTAGAAAGGTATTCAATATTAAATTATCGCTTAACATTGTTTCATGAAAGATATAATTGAAAAAAGAATATTGAATAATTCTCGAGTCTCGAAGTACATACACTCTTGGATTTTACAAAATCACAAGAATTTAAATTTGAATATAAACGTCATAATTTCATATCCCTCTGTAACGTTAGCTTCATAGAGGACGCATAATTTTCAAAATGTCCTTTGTTTTATACAATACTATCTACAGAGGGATTTTAGGTTAGGAATAAGTTTCAAGTTAAATCCAATTCGCAAGAGCGATGCGAAATTCTAACATAAACTTTAAGTTTGATTTGGCAGTAGTAACTAGTTAGCAAATTTATTAAGAACCCTACGTGTTGTCGGCTGTCTACAAATTGCGGGTATTGTTTGATCGGTTACTTCTGGCGCGGTTTTGAATAAAGATGTAACGATAGTTTGTTTGATTTGCATTACAATTGGTTCGCTACGTGAAGGAACAAATGTCTTGTAGGGTAATTTGTTACGTAAAACACAAATCGCATTCTTGTCGTCATTGGTTTGTTTTTGTTCTATAGTTGTTTCGAAAGTTAAAATTTATATTTTACTAAATCACTTTTATTATTTTTGATTCCACAAAGCTAAACGGGTTAGTGTCATACTTACTTATATCATTTCTGAAGCNACAATTGGTTCGCTACGTGAAGGAACAAATGTCTTGTAGGGTAATTTGTTACGTAAAACACAAATCGCATTCTTGTCGTCATTGGTTTGTTTTTGTTCTATAGTTGTTTCGAAAGTTAAAATTTATATTTTACTAAATCACTTTTATTATTTTTGATTCCACAAAGCTAAACGGGTTAGTGTCATACTTACTTATATCATTTCTGAAGCCTTCATTTCAAACACTGTTATTTTACAGAGATTTTAAATCGTAATTGTGAAACTGCATTTTAAAATATAATAATTTATAGACGTGTGGAAGAGCTCACATCCCGCTTTCTGTTTAGTAGCTTCCGGAGCTAATAAAAATAACTACATTAATAACGTCCTATTTGAGTCATGAGGCCTAAGTCTCAATCGTATAGTGTATTGGCTGTTCCGTTCCTCAGTGCTTCGCGACAGAAAAAGGCAAGATAATGGTAACTATACTGAGACCTTAGAACTAATATCTCAAGGTGGTAGATGTCTATGGACTCCAGGAACCACTTAACACCAGGTAGGCTTTGAACTCGTCCATCCATCTCAGCAATAAAAAAAAAGATAAAAAGGTACCCGTATGGGCATATAATCGCCTTCCCTAACCTTACATTTTATACAACGAATATTATTATTGGTTCATTGAGGAGTAATAGGTGAAAAAAAGCCTATGTATTTCAGTAGATTCAATGTATTTCAGTACATTGAAACAGCTTGCGAGATTTGAACATTAATATACATGCCTTTGTCGATACGAAAACACGGCGTTGTATCCTTTAGGAAGAGATGAATTCACTATTCTATTTTGTTATCATTATTCTGTTTATATATATAATTATTGCTAGTTGGTATTTATTAAATTTAATGCAAACATTTAAAGTAGTAGTTAATTGTTTTCTATTAATTTTATTTATTCATTTATATAATTTAATATTACGTAATTTTCAATAAGAGTGTTTGTTATGAAATCAAAGGTCTTCTGGATTGCAATAAAGTCAGCTTTAAATGTGAATAAAAATCGATAAGAATCTAAATTAAGAAATTAGGTCGATGGCTTATTACCCGTACTGGAACAGTCATTAAATGAGGTCACAATAGGCATGTCAGGAAATGAATGGATTAACATTTTATAGTACTTTTTTGATATAAAAATATGTTTTGCATAACATTTAGCGCGGAAATTTGATTTTTTTGTCTAGCCAACTACCAAAACCTTTGAGTAGTTATTGTACCATAACTGGTACGGCGAGCTAATGGGACTCAAATTGAATGAATTTTCTGCCCCAGCAAGAGCAGTGCTTTGCTGAATCTACCGCTGAGTCGAGATCACGACCTACTAAGAAGATCCGGCAAGAAATTCAGTGGGTTGTGTCTATGGGTTAAGTAGCACGACGTTAACTCTTTGACAAGTTGGAGACCTGGAACCGTTGTGTTCAAGGGGTAAACTTCACCAAGTACCATAGGGCTCTGGAATGGGTCCCCCCTGCTGTCAGTCTCATCCGAACGCTATAATGTTATGTACATCTTCGAACGTAATTTTTAAAAGTCTTTAAAGAAAGGCAGTAAGTAGCCTGTCTGTGCCTCTGTCATCTATGTCCTTCTTCAAACGAGGCTTGTGGAGAGTATTAAGCGGTAGGCAGCGGCTTGGCTCTACCCCTGACATTGCTGAAGTCCATGGGCAACGGTAACCACTCACCATCAGGTGGGCCGTATGCTCGTCTGCCTACAAGGGCAATAAAAAAAAATCTATACTTATTACTTTTAATATAATAATATTATAAAGAGGAATGATTTGTTTGTTTGTTTGTATTGAATAGGCTCTGAAACTACTGAACCGATTTGAAAAATTCTTTCACTGTTTGGAAGCTACACTATTCTCGAGTGATAATAGGCTATAATCTTTTTGAAAAAAATTAGGGATTCTTACTAAAACTCTAATATTGTATTACAAGGTGTAAAAAAATTACGTCAAATATTCTTTACCTCGCGTGTCCTGCGAAAATTATTGGTGATAGAACAAAATAATATATAATGACTTTGTAGAACACATTATGTATTTACAAAAAGCGTCGCGGCAGCATTTATGTCTAACTATTATAGTTATGCCGCAATAAGTGTTTCTTAAATAATCTTTTATTTAAAAAAATAAAACAACGTCCAAAATCGGTGAAATTTTTGTTAAAGACCCGAGCGGAGCCGGAGCGGGCCGCTTGTTAACAATATTCACGAGTGACGGTGAATGTTCACGACCACGCTTGGGTTGGATGGTGATAAAAAATATGATCCTTTATCTTAAAGATGTTCAGACTACAATTGTTTGTTCGTTTGTAAATATTTGATTCAACATAGAAAATCTAATTGTATTTTGCATTCCATTACCAAATATGTAATTAAAATACATAGTAATTTTATGAACGTGTAAGAAAACTTATTGATATTTTTATTAAATTTCATTTCATTGTTAATTCCATGTTCAGGTGTAATGAATTGTTTGGTTAGCCTACTTCGAGGCACAGTCAAGTTAATAATACGTTAATAAAAGGCTACAATGTCTACGCCGTAGCTAAGCTACGAAACGGAATGATATTTTATCATTTCTCTTTATTGCATAAAAATGAGTATTTATTAGCTCGCTTTTATTCTATTATTTTCTTCGAATTTCGTGAGTTATAGACAGAATTAAAACTTTTACGGTTCGATGTAGCGTTTACTTGGCACGAATCGAAGTCGAAGTCGACACTTCGAAGTCGTCGTGGCCTAAAGGATAAGACGTCCGGTACAATTGTATCTAGCGATGCAACAGCGTTCGAATCCCGCAGGCAGGTCCCAATTTTTCTAATGAAATACGTACTTAACAAATGTTCACGATTGACTTTCACGGTGAAAGAATAACATCGTGTAATAAAAATCAAACCCGCAAAAATTATAATTTGCGTAATTACTGGTGGTGGGACCTCTTGTGAGTCCACAGGTGTAGGTACCACCACCCTGCCTATTTCTGCCGCGAAGCAGTAAGGCGTTTCGGCTTGAAGGGTGGGGCAGCCGTTATAACTACACTGAGACCTTAGAACTTATATCTCAAGGTGGGTGGCGTATTTACGTTGTGGATGTCTATGGGCTCCAGTAACCACTTAACAGCAGGTGGGCTGTGAGCTCTTTCACCCATCTAAGTAATAAAAAAAATAAAAAACATATCAGATCAAAAACTTAATTATACTTAAACTAGCTTTCTGACCGTAATTTCAGCAGCAGTGGGCAGCGTAATCAAGGGTAGCCTTCTTTCAAAATGTTTAGGCTATTTTCATACCGAATCTCATCATCATCATCAAGTCGATTCACTGGTTTCGATGTATAAACGTAACGAACAGAAGAAGTTACTTTGAAATTTATAAGCTCAGCACTAAGCTTTAGGAGAAATTTGAAAGACCGTGGTGCCTATTCGTAGAGGCCCATAGCCTATGTATTTACGATTTTTAAACGAAAAATAAACATATAGTTCTTTTTTATTGCCCTTGTACGCAGACTGGTATATAGCCCACCTGATTTTGAGTGGTTACCGTCGCTCATCGACGTCAGCAATGGAAAGGGCAGAGCTAAGCCGCTGTACCGTTAAACCGTACTTAAAGTTTTCCTTCCTATTCGGATTAAAGTTTTTAAATTTTAAAGTTAAATTTGGTATCAAATTTATCTATTACATTCTAACAAAAACCTCTTATAAAATAAATCACAGCGTGAACAACTCACTCTGCTCTGACGGTGTCGCAGTTTTATATCAGAGACAATAGACTTTACGCAAACATTTTCAATTATGCTCGCAAAACAAACAACGGTCGACCTTATCTCCTCGCAATAAATGTCCTCTAAACTGCATAAGTCAAAGAGTAGGTTTATAAATTAGACCATGTGTCACTGTCAGACTGGAACTGACAGAGAAACGAAAGGATGCCTCGTAATAACCTGTGAAATGAACCTTTGATGACCACTTGGAGTAAGGTTCCAAGTTGACGAGTAATTACTTAGTTTCAGATAAATCGAGGGTGACTCATCTAACCTCACCTTTAGGCAAATCTTCATAAGATAACATATTGTAGAAAATATGTCGGTTGATTGGATTTTTTTTTTTTTACTGGTGGTAGGACCTCTTGTGAGTCCGCACGGGTAGGTACCTCCACCCCGCCTTTTTCTGCCGTGAAGCAGTAATGCGTTTCGGCTTGAAGGGCGGGGCAGCCGTTGTAACTATACTGAGAACTTAGAACTTATATCTCAAGGTGGGTGGCGCATGTACGTTGTAGATGTCTATGGGCTCCAGTAACCACTTAACACCAGGTGGACTTTGAGCTCGTTTGCCCATCTAAGCAATAAAAAAAAATTAAAGATTTACTTTTAGGAGTTTCCTAAGGGAATTTGCATAGTAGTTCAGTTTGATACATGTTTGTGTAGCTTGGCGAAAAAAAGGCCCTGAAGTCAATGCTATATATACTTAAGAGAACTGAAAGCTCATTTTTCTCGTGTAAAGATAAAGACTAGAAAAAATAGAGGGCTATAAATCCACGAAGCAGATAGTGTATTGGACATTACGGAAGGTACTCTGTCTGCATTGATAAAAATAAAGGTTATAGAACATTTTCGTCACTTCAATTTTAATTTATACGTTTATATATCACGCTCTTACCGCTATTAATACATTGGCGTGTCTAAAAAAACCCTAATTTAGCACCTTATAGTCTCGTTTTTGTCTAAAACAGTTTAAAATGCTTAAATTTGCTTGGTTTATTTGTCAATTAACAGTCAGTCAATAATTTTCAACTTCATATTACTAAATCTGTAATCAAGTAATGTATGTAGCCTTTATCCTTTATCAAGCCTTTTGGAATATAATATATGTTGATATGTAGATAATATGTTTATACGTTATTACTATTATATTTGTGTATTACTGTGTAAAATAAGCTATTAAAAAAACAAAAAAAGACAAAACAGATAAGTTGTTCGTAAAAGGCTAGGTAGGTGTAAAATTAATCTGATATGATGCGTTTCGGCTTGAAGGGTGGGGCAGCCGTTGTAACTATACTGAGAACTTAGAACTTATATCTCAAGGTGGGTGGCGCATGTACGTTGTAGATGTCTATGGGCTCCAGTAACCACTTAACACCAGGTGGACTTTGAGCTCGTTTGCCCATCTAAGCAATAAAAAAAAATTAAAGATTTACTTTTAGGAGTTTCCTAAGGGAATTTGCATAGTAGTTCAGTTTGATACATGTTTGTGTAGCTTGGCGAAAAAAAGGTCCTGAAGTCAATGGTATATAAACTTAAGAGAACTGAAAGCTCATTTTTCTCGTGTAAAGATAAAGACTAGAAAAAATAGAGGGCTATAAATCCACGAAGCAGATAGTGTATTGGACATTACGGAAGGTACTCTGTCTGCATTGATAAAAATAAAGGTTATAGAACATTTTCGTCACTTCAATTTTAATTTATACTTTTATATATAATGCTCTTACCGCTATTAATACATTTGCGTGTCTAAAAAAACCCTAATTTAGCACCTTATAGTCTCGTTTTTGTCTAAAACAGTTTAAAATGCTTAAATTTGCTTGGTTTATTTGTCAATTAACAGTCAGTCAATAATTTTCAACTTCATATCACTAAATTTGTGATCAAGTAATGTATGTAGCCTTTATCTTTTATCAAGCCTTTTGGGATATAATATATGTTGATATGTAGATAATATGTTTATACGTTATTACTATTATATTTGTGTATTACTGTGTAAAATAAGCTATTAAAAAAACAAAAAAAGACAAAACAGATAGGTTGTTCGTAAAAGGCTAGCTAGGTATAGAATTAATCTGATATGAAACAGTACATTGCAAGTTACATTTTAGTTAATTTAATTCACTTTTAAGTTCATCTATTACAAAGACAGTGCAAATCCAAGGATTATCAGGAATTTGTAAAAGGGAAAAGTTTTATTACGGCGGGTGGACGTTTGAAAAACGCGCGATTTCATTTAGTTCGAAATAAAGACTAATGGCGAATTCGTCACAAACTCCAGCTCAGGCGGGAAGTTTTTCTGAAAAAGTACTTTAGATTTTTTGTTGTTCCGGATAATTTTCGAGTTTTCTGATCTCAGTATTGTTAAGTTATTGTTGGTTTTTATATTTTTTGTGAAGAATTTGTATACTGAGGATGTCTAGAAAGTCAATTTATTTGAATTGCGGCTTTGACAATCAAGAATAAACTAACCAAGGAATGTTAACATAGCACTATATATTTGTCCAGTTATATATGTACTGTCGTTGAAGAAAGATGAGCTAGCGGCTCACCTGATGGTAAGCCATTAGCGCTGCCTATGAATTCCGGCAATGCTTGGCCAGATCGCTGCCTACCGGCAAATACCTTTGTTTCTGACTCCAACATGATATTAAAACACAAAGCTATGTCCTAGGAAATGTTACAGCTTGGTTAATAGCAGAGATGAGTATGTCAGTAACTAAGCCAATATTATTTACATTATGTTTTGTAAAGTTAGTAAGAACTGTGTCATGTCACTTACACTCAAGACAGGTATAACTCATTGGGCTTGATTTGTTTTTCTGTAAAGAAACAATACAATAAATAAGTACGACAATTTAACTGGTAAAAAATAAAAAGTAATATTTACAGCTCAATTCGGTTTAAACTTTTTTTTCTTAGAAGTGCCTTTCTTAATAAGATGATTTTACCTACATAATAATATGTTGTAATTGTATTTGTTATGTATTGTTTCTGTATTAAATTCAGTGTGATATAAACTATACACAATAAAAGTATATAGATTTAATTAGCAGATAGCGCGGCGCGACGTATGAATGAAATTTTCGCTTTAGGTTTAATTTATCATGGTTTTTGTGATCATCTATTTATTATCTTTGATCTAAAAGGAAAGGGGCCGGCTCAGTGTTCATGATTAGTATTTTTCAAAACTGTGGCCTCTTTGGAATCGAAATACAGCCATTATAATTTGACATTCAACAACAGTAAATCTACAACGATGTAGATTTACTGTTGTTGTCTTTACAATACTTTTAGACCATCGTGTCGGAGCTCAGCCTCCGGAGCGCTTCCCTTGCATCTGTCCTACAATCAACTACTTCTTCAAACTAGTGCAAGATTTAGTGAAATTTAAATCAAGATATCATTCGCTCTCCCAAGCCCTAATCTAATAGCCTAATAACAAATATTCAGTACGGCCGGTTTCAAAACTATCTAGAAACACGTCTGCTGAAATAAATACAAAGTATTTGATTAATTTTGGCAAGCATACAAGCTCTCCCATCCGCTGTTAACAAAGCCATAAGCACCAGCATAGTATAAATGACGCCATGCGTGTAAAAATTGGGCAGAAGCCTCTATTGGATTGGAATAATTGTCATTGTATTCTTCGATCCGGAGTGCGTGCTCGTGCGTGTATAACTGACAACATACGCTATCATCGGTTTAAAAATATGACATTAGGGACACAGCTAAAAGGGGAATACAGTATTAATAGACAAAGAAATTAAAATTCTCTAATTTTATTAATTACCATTTTGCATGTTTAATTCTGTAGTATATTAAAATAGTGTTAACTAATAAATTATTCTAAAAATAATAATAAAAATAGTCGATTACAGATATTAATAGGCCACGGAGTATATAGGATCCCTTGAGTAAATTGAAAACGCCTGATAATTGGGTCAGACGTGAGGTTGTAGGTAGGTACTTCAAAAGTTGAACAGTTGAATTAACTTAAGCCTTCTAAATTGGTCGATATTTCGTAAAAAAATTTATCCTTATTGATTTTTTACTTCAATTAACAACTGCTAATTTTGAAGCTATTGATCGCCGCGCTCAAAACGCGGACTTTGAGCGGGGCGACCGAATCACGAAATTCCGTAACCAAAATAAAACCTAACCCCCCCCACTCCGCCTACCGTTTAGCTTGCGTTCAACACATTCACACGTTGCGCTTGTGTAGTGTTTGTGAATAAGCGCGCAGCGTGACGTCGCACTGCATGCGCATCATGAAAAGTCTGCCCATCTGTCTCTCGCGCGGTCTAGCTTATGAGTGTGAAAGGGACAGTTAATGTTTTGCTTTTGCTAATGTTTATAAATATAGCGTGGTCTTATTTTATTATTGTTTTAATATTAAATTATTATTGTCGAATTATAATTGCATTAGTTGATAAACAATGCTACGCAATAGCTTTACCACGGCAGTCCCCGAGTGCCACACGTGTTTTTTGTTTTACATTAAGAAAGATCTAGCACACCTTTTTTGGGTTATTATAAACAAAAACATTGTGTGACGATTTTTAATGATTTAATTGTAGATAAATGTATCCCCTAACAAAAGGTATGTATTCGTTAATTAATAGTCTTTCTCAATCGGTGTATTTATTTCTAAAGGATATAAATACATAGGTATATTTCCATAGCGGACCTGGATCTATGTCAAGCGGCGAGTTCGGAGCACTTCTCGCGAACCCGCCAATTATTCCACGGAAACAACACTCTCAGGCCGGTGCCGCGAAAATGGAAAAGTTTTTAGCGTTCCGCCGTTCGAAATTATAAAAGAAACGATGCTGTGGTTACTCATTCAATTTAGCAGTCGTTATCGATACTCGAAAATTTGGATTTCGACCAGAGCTGTAAGAAAGAGAAAGACGACACTAATAGAAGTTGATAGTCAGAAGTTTGTCCAAGTTGGAGCCGAATGAAAGGAAGTTGCAAAGATCTGCACTTAATTTAGATGATTTCAAATGTTTTAAGCTCGAGCCACTGTAACGAAATTTATTGAAACACGGTTTTAATATCAATATTGACTTGTCAGATGTCATGTAAGATTGTTGTCACTAAATACTCCCGTGAAGCTTTAGAAGGAGACTTATTAAGCATGCCTATAGAAAGAACTTCAAAATCATTAATTGTCACACACAACTCGTAATATCGTAACAATAATTATTATTTAACGTCACTTTGTTTGATTATGAAAATAATACGCAGCATAATTGATCATATTATTTAAAATAAAATGCGCACATTTTCGAGTGTGAATTGTGCGGAACACGAGAACGTTTTTGCATAAGTTTATTTTTTATTCCAGCAAATTGTAAGAGTCGAGGATCCGGTGGAACCTTAAGCTCTTTGTACAGTCGTCATTACAATGAGGGCGTTGGAAAGGTATGAAATATAAAGAAAATAATAAAAGGCTCTGCTTTCGTTTGTGGTGTTTGCGCGAAATGAAAGAAAATTTTCTGTTTTTATAAATTATTATCTTGTAACATTTTAATTTATGTATTGGAAATTATCAGGAAAAAGGACTAAAGAAATCGTTAATTGAAATTTTTTTAATTGTTTTTTTTTTACTGCTTTGATGGACGATAACGCGGCCTTCTGCTTTTGTGTGGTTACCAGAGTTCTACCTAACTAATCGACAATGTCCATGAGGGCTATTCCGGCTTCACCTAGCTTATAGGCGAGCTCACGAAGCTCAGCCTGAGAGAATTTTCTAACTTCTGCCCTAACAGGCAACGTTTCGATGAATGGTACTTCGTTAAATCTACCATTAGATCGATATTGCGATCCCCGAGAAATTCAGGCGTGATACTCAGTGAACTGTGTCTGTGGGTCTTAAACATGAATGAAGCAAACCAGATTGAACCTTAAAATAAATATTATGAAAATATTTGTAACATTGTTTATAACTTACAATATTTGTAATTTTAATATTTAACTTAATTAACTACAAAGTGAAATAAATAAACAATTTGATGAGGGCTTCTTTAAAATGTAATTTTTGTAGTGAGATTTTCACAATGACTAGCACGTTTTCGTAAAATCATGTTTCACGACTTTAATTATCTTGTTCACCAACATTTTCAGCAACGCAAAACGTTAATTACGAGATGTTTTCCTTGTAAACTTTCTTGGGAATTTTTAATTTTCAAATGTACGAAATTCGTTTGAGTTCAATAATCTGTAAGATTGCCTCGTATAATTGATTATGAAGAGGGCCTAACTTTTTCACTTAATTACTTTTTAAACAGCACTTAAACACGTGAATAGCATGTCAGGAGACCGTTGAAGTAAGGACTGGTTATGATGGGCTGAATTTTTTATTGTTTTTATTGTGTAGATGAACTAGTAGTAGACGACAGTGGTGTTCAATTGTTACTGGGGCTTCAGACATGAAAAATATATTGATGAAAATGCACAAGACGCCGGGTGAGGACGGTATTCCCTCAACGTGGGGAAGACCGCAGCTATTCTAGCTAGCTCTTCAGTCCGGTCTGCACAACAGTCGTCTCGGAGCAGGTCAGCCTCCGTGACGCTAATGTGGAGTTTAGATCCAGCGTCCGGTAGCTGGGGGTTCGCACACACATAGACACCCTCTAATCCCTACATCCCGCTTTTGCAGGCTAGCCGTCGGGGCTCCGTGGTTCGTTAGGGACGTCGATACACGACGACCTGGGCCTCGAATCGATCCGTAAGCACATGAAGTCAGTGTCGGAACGCTACATCGATAAGGCGTCATGATAATTGCCTTATCGTTGCCATCGCTGATTACTCTACGAATCCTGATCACGCAGGAACAAGTCACCGTCGTCGCCCTAGACACGTCTTTACGGATCCATCAGAATAACTCTTGCATTAGACGCCTTCAGCTCTAACACTAGGAGCAGGTTTAGGGATCCCGTTAACCGTACTCGTCAAACTCGGCAAAGAGTTCGATGTGCAACCTAACCCATGCATCAGCCCGCTGAGTTTCTCGCCGGATCTTCTCAGCGGGTCGCGATCCCAATCCTATAGATTCATTCGCGAAGCAGCTGCTCTTGAGTTGTTAGGTCTTCTTCGGAGGCCTCGGGCAGCTGTTAGCAAATCCCACCTCTCCTGGTCAAGCCTTTGCTCGCCCACCTATCCTGATGAAACTGGAAAGGCCTCCATGCCACCAGTAATGCGTGCGTAAAAAGAATCGACCTTGCTCGCTTTGTCTTATGCCTCTTTTCACGGTCGAGTGGTTCGCGAGACGCTATTTTCTCACTCTTGCTCTTCCTAAGTTGTATCTTTTCTCACTAGCCGTAACGAATCCGTCCCGGGTTCAATTTTACTCTCAACGCGTCTAAAAAGTTTCACTTTAAAAGGGGATAATTGGAAGGAAACATTGTATTTCACTTACGTTTTACGTCGAACGTAGATGATGATTGTCTCATGCGCCTTTTATGCCAAACGTTACTAAATCCTACACAATGTTTCATATAAGGTAGTTCAATGACCGTGGTAGGAACAGTACAATAGGTCGCTAATTTACTCGGGGTATAAAAAAGCAGGAGTTCCATATAACTAGTCAGGTCATAAGTATTTGTCACACAGTAAAAACTTTTCTTTTAGAATGCTGGCCACAAAAAAGTTTATTGAATTCGAATTTCGAATTGTTCATGAAAATAAAAATGTATACTTTTAGAATTTTACTCATTTTTAAATATGGAGTGGACGCTTAAAGAAGACCGTGTTGCAGTTATTGCGTTGCATCGTTGCGGTTACGTGCCAATTCAAATTTTTAACATACTGAAAAATTTGAATATAACCAAAAGATACGTTTATCGTACCATCAAACGATACAATGAAGACTCTAGTGTAGATGACAGGTCAAGAAGTGGTCGCCCTCGGTCTGTTAGGACTCCAGCAGTGATAAAAGCTGTGAAGGCGCGAATTTAAAGAAATCCCAAACATAAGCAGAAACTGTTGGCTCTTCAGATGGGGTTAAGCAGAACCACGGTGAAAAGGGTGTTAAATGAAGACTTAGGGCTTCGGGCATATCGAAGAAAAACAGGACATCGTTTGAATGCTCGTCTAATGGACCTGAGACTGAAGAGATGCCGCGCTTTGTTGAAGCGGTACACGGGAAAAAAATATCGGGAAATTCTTTTTTCGGATGAAAAATTTTTTACCGTACAAGAGAGCTACAACAAACAAAATGATAAGGTGTACGCACACAGTAGTGAAGAAGCGAGCAACCGTATTCCGCGTGTCCAACGAGGTCATTTTCCATCCTCGCTCATGGTATGGTTGGGAGTTTCTTATTGGGGCTTAACAGAGGTACATTTTTGTGAGAAAGGTGTAAAAACGAATGCAGTTGTGTATCAAAATACAGTCCTGACGAACCTTGTGGAACCTGTTTCTCATACCATGTTCAATAACAGGCACTGGGTATTCCAACAAGATTCGGTGCCAGCTCATAGAGCGAAGAGCACACAAGACTGGCTGGCGGCGCGTGAAATCGACTTCATCCGGCACGAAGACTGGCCCTCCTCCAGTCCAGATTTGAATCCGTTAGATTACAAGATATGGCAACACTTGAAGGAAAAGGCGTGCTCAAAGCCTCATCCCAACTTGGAGTCACTCAAGACATCCTTGATTAAGGCAGCCGCCGCTATTGACATGGACCTCGTTCGTGCTGCGATAGACGACTGGCCGCGCAGATTGAAGGCCTGTATTCAAAATCACGGAGGTCATTTTGAATAAACTTTAGTGTCATAAGAATCTATGTTTTGTTAAGTTCATTTTGGTATATGAATTGTTACATAATGAATAAACTTGTTTCAATTATTTTACATTAAACATGTGACAGAATTTATGACCTGACTAGGTATAAGAGCCAACTTGAGTAAGATATTAAAAGGCAAACAAACGTTCGTTTTCTAGTCAGTTGTTTAATACGAGTAAATTATTATTTAGCAACACAGTATACATATTAAAACAACCTATCCAAATGATATTGCGTCCAAGACATAAATATCTCTTTAGTGCTATACTCAGTCAGAACATAATCCTTTACTGGACGCGTAATTACGTGCACTCCATTTCCCAACATTCTCTAGTTATGCCACGAGTATACGAGCATAATTAGAGCTGAGAGTCACCAAGGCTAATTCCCTTCGGTGCATACTGGAATCTATTTATTACTGGCTAATTGCTTGCGTAGTCTAAAATTAAACTAAGGATCAGATATTCAAACGGTTATTCCACGCTGTGTTGACTAGAGTGGCGCATTAATGACAAGCTTGTTTGCTTTTTAGTTTTAGTAGTATTCGAATGTACATGAGCTGTTTGTGTTGAAGATACAAGTTAGTATCGATTGAGAAATTCTTACGTTTACTCAGATACGTTCACATAATTAAATAAGCGTTGTTGCAAGATAGCCTGTAGCGTTTTACTGTTAAAAGTAAGACCTTACAACTTATGTTGTTTTTATTTATTTTTTTAATTGCCCTTGTAGGCAGACGAGCATACGGCCCACCTGATGGTGAGTGGTTACCGTCGCCCATGGACTTCAGCAATGCTAGGGGCAGAGCCAACCCGCTGCCTACAAAGGCAGCGGCGCTGTCTCAAGGTGGGTGGTGACATTTGCGTTGTAGATATCTATGGGTTCCGGTAGCCACTTAACATTAGCTGGGCCGTGAGCTCGTTCACTCATTTAAGCAATAAATAAAAAAACTGATGGCTCACGCTGAAGATGTTGACAAAAATACAAGACGTTCAGTTATAGAATACGCGATCCACGATGTTTCTTAATAGAGGACAGGGAGATTAGGGTTGAGAACAACATTAAATTCCATTTTGACATTTAAACTAACGATCGAATCCAGTTTCGAAATAGTAGTATGTAATTAAAATTCTTGACTCCAACTATGTCGAGCTCGGTCTACTAAGTCCTTAACTAATAGTCTTCCGACTGTTACTAAAATCGAGACTTGCATAATAATAAGCACAGGCTAATTTCCCGAATGGTTAAGAGAACGAGTGTCTTGGTGACTAATAGGGCGGATACTTCATAAACATATAAATGAACTTTGTTTTTTAGATCTACTTGTAAGTTAATGTGGAACACATTACGGAGTTGTTACAATAATTAACCTTGTTCCTTCATTTTAAAAACTGAAGAGATAAACTGGTTTCAGTTAATTTTTGTTTGTTTAACATATCTGTTCTTTTTAAAATTTATGTTCGACAATATATTTTTTATTTATTGCTTAGATGGGTGGACGAGCTCACAGCCCACCTGATGTTAAGTGGTTACTGAAGCCCATAGACTTCAGCAATGCCAGGGGCAGAGACATGCATGATGACGTAACGAAAGAAGCGCCGGTATAGTGGGGTATCAGTATGAGCTTACAGTACTGGTATGATATTTCCTGCATGCACTTAATAATAAAATTAAAAAGAAAAGTAATCTTTTACCAGGACCGATGGAAAAAAGCGAAACTACTGAGTCAAAAGACTAAATGTCCTTCCAAAAATGTTTTTGTTTATATTTATTTTATTGCTTAGATGAGCGGACAAGGTCACAGCCCACCTGGTTGCTAAGTGGTTACTGGAGCCCATAGACATCTACAACGTGAATGTGCCACCCACCTTGAGATATAAGTTCTAAGGTCTCAGTATAGTTACAACGGCTGCCCCACCCTTCAAGCCGAAACGCATTACTGCTTCACGGAAGAAATAGGCGGGGTGGTGGTACCTACCCGTGCGGACTCATACGAGGTCCTACCACCAGTGAAAATGCAACAAAAATATTGTCTCCTGCCTGCTGCTTTTGCTCGCTCACCTATTCTGGTGAAACTGTAAAGGCCTCCGGGCCAACAGTAATCATTCCTTACTAAAAAAATATATATTGAAGCAGTCGATTCCTGATGGTTACAAGATTATGCCGGCGTATTTTTCAAAACTATACCGCTTATTCCGTTATAGTTAACTCATTTCCTTCTGTTCAAGTTTACAATTGCTGATAAGTTAAAGACTTGACATTTTATAAACAGCACTTATTTAAAATTTAATTATAATGTTACTAATAATTAATTTAATTTATTGAATATTTATTAGTTTTATACTGATGTTAGGGCGTACTCTAAGCCCACACGATTAGGTTTTGATTTGAAGGGTGAGAGAGCCTTTATACAGTACAATTGAGAATCAATGAAAAGACAAAGAAACTTTCCATAAAACCTATAAAATGTGTCATTTTATTGTACCTTATTCATAAACATGTTATTAGTTCAATAGTTGTTGTAGAACATTTTAAATTCATTCGACGAAATATTATTTAAATGTGCATGCCGTGGGCATTCGAGAAATGAATAAAACATTGGGACGCAATACAAAATACATTATATGAACATGACAAGTATTTTAGTGAGGATGTTTGGCCGTATTATAAATCTTTGTTTGTTTGTGTGACATAGGTTGCAGGGTCGGATAATATATTCCCTTCTCCCTACTTATACGGATTCAGAAAACATTCCCTTATTTCTTTTGAATATGATTGTGTGAGTTTCGTGGATGTGGAAAAACATCGTTTTCAATTCTTCAGCGTTCTCGATCACCATTCTAAGACAAAATTATTTTTTATCACTATCTACATTTTCTTTTCCAGAGTGTGGATGAATTATTGTACACGTGAGATATTCATCAATTTTCACTTATCCTAAATCAACTTTCACAGCTTTTGTTGAGTGAGAGATTCATGTACAACATCTTAATTTCCATTTGTTTCAAGATTATTTTTGTAGCGTTTGTTTTTAAAAGTAGGTATTATAAAATTAAATTAAAAGTCATATTTTTGTAGAATGCAAAATTTTCTAGAACAAAATTTCAGTACATGAACTATAAAATAAAACTTTAAATACTCAACTTTTTTTAAAGTTATATTTTCAGTAAGGCTTATAATTTGAATTTCGTCTGTTTTCGCGAGTCGCACATAATTATAACTATATACCTCTAGTTTTTTATTAAAACAATATCCAAATCTTGACAAATGACACCTTAGTCGTTCGTGATCACCAAAACTGTAAATTCGCAACATCGGAAATTACTACAAAAAAAAAATGCAAAATTTACCCGTAAAAGCAGTTTTCATTATGCATGATGACGTAACGAAAGAAGCAGCGGTATAGTGGGGTATCAGTATGAGCTCACAGTACTGGTATGATATATCCTGCATGCACTTTTGGAAAATAAAAATAAAATTAAAAAGATAAGTAATCTTTTACCAGGACCGATGGAAAAAAGCGAAACTACTGAGTCAAAAGACTAAATGTCCTTCGAAAAATGTTTTTATTTTATATTTATTTTATTGCTTAGATGAGCGGACAAGGTCACAGCCCACCTGGTTGCTAAGTGGTTACTGGAGCCCATAGACATCTACAACGTAAATGCGCCACCCGCCTTGAGACACAAGTTCTCTCAAGTATAGTTACAGTGGCTGCCCCATCCTTCAAACCGAAACGCATTATTGCTTCACGGCAGAAATAGGCAGTGTGGTGGTACCTACCCGTGCGGACTTACAAGAGGTTCTACCACCAGTGAATGGCAATAAATTCATGTATGACGTGAGTATTAAGAACCGGTTATGTTGAGGTGAACAATTTATCATTTTGACAAAATTTATCATTTCCTTTTTCTGGAGATTCGTTGCACATTTGCCGGATGCCGACAAATGGGGCGCGAGCGAAAGTGTGTCGAGTAAATTGAGTCTGTTGTAAACATAAGCTAAATGGCTTGAATCTAAACGACAATGGTGAATCGTTGCTTAGTTTTTTGTTTATCTCTTAGTTTAAAAAATATGAATAACTTATTCATAATGTCATTGAAATCTTATTGGCTAAATCAAATTATGATTAAAGTCGTCGTGGCCTAAAAGATAAGACGTCCGGGGCATTCGTATGTAGCGATTCACCGCTGGTCAAATCCCGCAGGCGGGTAGGTACTAATTTTTCTAATGAAATACGTACTTAGCAAATGTTCACGATTGTCTTCCACGCTGAAGGAGTAACATTGTATAATACAAATCAAACCAGCAAAATTATAATTTGCGTAATTACTGGTGGTAGGACCTCTTGTCGTTCCGCACGGGTAGGTACCACCACCCAGCTTATTTCTGCCGTGAAGCAGTAATGTGTTTCCGTATGAAGGCTGGGGCAGCCGTTATAACTATGCTGAGACCTTAGGACTAATATCAAAAGGTGAGTGGCAGCATTTACTTTGTAGATATCTATGGGCTCCGGTAACCGCTTAACACCAGGTGGGCTCAGAGCTCGTCCACCCATATATGTAAAAAAAATTGACAACAAAAGCCAACATTATGACACTATTTTTCGGAGTTACTTCGGCCATTTTTTTGTTGTTGCATAGATTGGTGGACCTGGTGTTAAGTGGTTAACGGAGCCCATAGACACCAGCAACGTAAATGCCGCCACTCACCTTGAGATATGAGTTCTAAGGTCTCAGTATAGTTACAACGGCTACCCTGCCCTTCAAACCGAAACGAATATAATGAGAAGGGGAGGCGAAAGCTTGGAAAGGTTATTTTGCGTCAAAACTATCTCAAAAATTATAGGATGTCCCGAGGAACGTGATGAACTGGAATCAATGGCGAGTATGTGTTCATGCTAGAATGACGATCACTATCTATAATGGCGGACAGGATTAAGAAAAAGAAGAATCATCATATAAAAAGTAATTAAATTTTAAATTAGCACCAGAACTCACACACAACATTCAATGACTTAAACTCTAAACTTATTTAAGTTGCATTAAAGATTCTTTATAAAAGATAAAAGTTATTTTTTTAATCAGGCATTCGGCCTTAACGGTCTTAGGGAAGTGTCTCAGGTAAGCAGCTGTTTCTGGAAAGTTCCCGACCGACGAGGCAGAAAGTTGACAGGCTTGTTAGCTGAATTCTGTTTAAAACTCGTACCGTAAGCAATGTCGCCGCGGAATTTAATTAAATGCACGGAGAGACGCTAGTTTTTCGCATTCAGGCTTTAGAATTTAGCTTAAGGGTATGTTTGTGCAAAAATACAGTTTCCAGTTTGCTTTTTTAAAAAATTAGGTTATAATACTCGTAGTCAATTCATAAAGGAGAAATGAGTTGCTTGTATAACACTTAGATCCAAGAACGAACTGAAATTAAATTTAAACTACATATTTTATTTATAACGTTATTTACTGGTAGTAGGAACTCCTGTGAGTCCGCACGGGTAGGTACCATCGCCCTGCCTATTTCTGCCGTGAAGCAGTAATGCGTTTCGGTTTGAAGGGTGGGGCAGCCGTTGTAACTATACTGAGACCTTAGAACTTATATCTCAAGGTGGGTGGCGCATTTATATTGTAGATGTCTATGGGCTCCAGTAACCACTTAACATCAGGTGGACTGTGAGCCCGTCCACCCATATAGGCAATAAAAAAAATAGACACAATTAAAATAAGCATTTCAATAACGATTGAGTTCGTAAAGCAACAAAATCCACAATCACAACTTATTGAGTGCTCAACTAATATTTATGTTGTACTACCCGCAATGATGTGAGAATTGATTATACGAAATCCTGAAATGTAAACATAAAACGGATCATCCATCAATCGACTCCACGACGCCCCGTTCTATTAAACTTTACGAACTCACTTCGTCCAAGTTTCTACGAGACGACGTGAAAGATTTAATGTTATCATCAGCTGGCTCTCTAAGTTTCGTAGTTAAATCTAGATTTCGTTTATAAGGCTAGCTTTTGCGGTTAGCAATTTACACTGATTTTGAGAAGATCACTATCATCTGATATGTAATATAATACTTTTCATTTTATAATTTTATTAATTTGTATATAAGTGTTCTTGATTCTTCCACCACCCTGCCAGTTTCTGACGTGAAGCAGTAATGCGTTTCGGTTTGAAGCGTGGGGCAGCCGTCTTAACTATACTGAGACCTTAGAACCCATATCTCAAGGTGGGTGGCGGCATTTACGTTGTAGATGTCTATGGGCTCCGGTAACCACTTAGCACCAGGTGGGCTGTGAGCACGTCCCCCAATCTAAGCAACAAAAAAAATCTTGAGTGGTGACCACGTACTGGCAATCGTAGTATGGGACTGCAACCTACCAGATGGACTGACGACTTGGTGAAAGTCGCTGGGTCACGTTGCTTGCAGGTGGTCTAACTTTCGTTAATTTTTAGTTCTGTTTCTATTCTATTCTATTTCTATTAACTTTCGTTGACGTATTTTTTTTTGTTAAGGCTAACATTATATACTAATGTATAGATAATATAGTACTAATACTATATAAACTAAGGATCGTTAATTGTAACAAATTAAAATTAGTTGAAAAAGAGAAGTCTTCACCTAGCCTGTATTGTGTCATTTGAATGACAAAAAAATCGATTGGGAAAACTGTACCTAACTATTTTATCTTTAGCTGTTTATGTGTATAGTATTATAATGAACCGATAAATAAAAAATATATTTTGTTGTAGGATCTTAAAAGTTGAATCATAATATAGTCTTTGATTAATGTATGTTATGTAACAACAGCAGTATTTTAGAAAGAAAAAAAAACCATAGCATTAAACAGGTGTTAAAGTTATCTAACAAAAAGTCGTAACTTGGCCGACGGCTTTAAGTTTTCCCGGATTTTCTTAGAAACAAAAGTTACCTGGAGAGCGGTCCCGGGATAAATGTTTTTAAATTGTTGTTTGTCGAAAAAGTATTCCAACAATACTGTACTGGTACCATACGAAGTATTTTATTCTTGATATTCACCGAACGTATATATAAAATTTGTGTTTCTCATCTAATAGTTTATTTTACTGGTGTAGAGCCTACACGGATAAGTACTAACGCCTTTCTTGTTTTTGCCGTGAATCAGATTCGGATTGTAGGGGTAGCTGTTGTATTGAAGAAACTGAGACTCAGAACTCATGTCTCAAGGTAGGTTTCGGAATTTACGTTGTTTAACCACTTAACACTGGGTGGGCCTTGAAATTGTTCATCCATCTAAGCAAAAAAAAAGAAATGTAGTTTTTAAGCTATTGCATAGCTTCTATCGCGGGCCTTGAGCGTGGAGACCGAATCATGAAATTCCGTAACGAAAAAAAACCTAACACCCCTCACTCCGCCTACCATGTAGCTTGCGTTCAACACATTCACACGTTGCGCTTGTGTAGTGTTTGTGAATAAGTGCGTGGCGTGACGTCACACTGCATGCGCATCATGAAAAGTTTGCCCATCTCTCTCTGGCGCGGTCTAGCTTATGAGTGTGGACAGTTAAGGTTTTGCTTTTATTAATGTTTAATATAGCGTGGTCTTGTTTTAATATTAAATTATCATTGTCTAATTATAATTGCATAAGTTGATAAAAAATACTATGCAATAGCTTTACCGCGGCAGTTCCCGAGTGCCCACGTCTTTTTAAATTTTTATTTTATTCACACAAATGAAATTTAAAAAAGAATAAGTGACAAATTCGTTACCAAGTATGCAATATGTCGTGGCATACGCTCTCGTTTTATGGAGTTCTTATGAAACACTCGTATTATTGTGAGTCTAACGGCGGATCTCTACGACCCTCGCCATTTTAATAATACGAAAACGTGAATAAAACCGTTTCGCGTACCGACTGGGATTGCCAACCTTTTTGTAAAAAAGTAAACATCTAGCGTATTATCCAAATAGAATCAGATCGACGGTAAAAGGAAATTATTTGAAATATACATTACCATTGAGATTTGTGAATAAAGATTAGTGTCGCGCGGATGTATTTATTATATTATGTGGCGACCCTTGGAACTTGGAACCTATAGACGACACAAATCGATGCCTCCAATGAACACTACGCTAACTCCAAATTCGTAGAATTACAGGAGGAGCATTTAAACGAAAAAAGTTGATAAAATCTGTATTATTGCAGATATATTTATGGCTTTTTTGTGTAGCTAGCTGATTTACTCTTGCTTCGAACCCCATTAATAATGATTAATGGTAATACTTTTAACATAGTGAAGCGATTTGCGTGAAAAACGAAAATTTCAAAATTTTGAGTTAGAGTAGAGTTCATTGGAGGCATCGAAATGTCGTCACGTCGTGAATGCTACTAACCATATTGAGTTGTAATATCCCATGTCCCAGGCATCAAAGTGAAACACTCTGACTATAAGATAGTCATGGATCCCAATGCAAGTCAATTCAATTATTTGCAAAACGACATTACCGGGTGTTAACGCTCATTGCAAGCAAAATGAAAGCAAGGACACCTTTACTAATTTAAGTTTTTGGATAAGATGTAATTGAGTGTGACGCCGAGAGCTATCTTCGTTTTAGATTCCAGGTTTAAAAATTATACTATAATACATCAAACTGATAAATCGATAAGAATCTATTCTGCACAAATTACTTATTTTGATTCTGTCATAAGCTCGGTACCCTATGTAATTTTTACACAGTATGTTAAGTGAAAAACTTTGTTGTTCCAAATAAAATTTCGCCAAAAAAGTTTCGTTATGCGCATGGCAACCCTTCCAACTAGCTAAATGCAGGCCCACGGGCGGTAGGAAATAAAATTCCTCGTTTGCTAGGAGTGCCTACATCGTGTTGAGTGCATTACAGTATTAGGGTAATGTAAGCAATTTTTCATACTCGCTTCATGCGTGACAAATGAATTGTTGTATGCGATTTTCGGGTGTTTTAAATGTACATACGTTTTATATATCCGCGGTCGTGGATGAGTATCGCACGTCTCGCGCGTTGCTATGACAAAGGCGAATAGAGGCATAATAAAGTAAATTTTGCCACTTGATTTAAAAAATAAGGTCTAAATTTCGAACACGTTTGCATCATATGCAATAAGAACAGATATAGAAACAGAGCAGTATATAGAAACAGATAGAATGGTCGTAAGATTCTTTTGCAACCTCATAAACAGTCTTACCTTACTCTACCTAGGTTATGACCTACCGCCTATGATCCGTAATGAACGGATTGCAGAGTAGTACTTGTATTGATACCACAATGTCCGTGTATTTGTTGTTAAATTTCACCAGGACAGGTGAACGAGCAAAGATCCAGCCAAGGGGATGGGATTTGCTAGCTACCTAAGCGCCTCCAAAGTAGACCTAAGAAACAACTCAATGTCCATGTATATGTGTGTCCGGAAATACCATAGAATAAACACTACAGTATATACTTATATATGTATATACTATAAAAACTCTAGCTAGTTCGTATAAAACAACGAGCAACCAGTCCGGATTGTCAAATCAAATCAAACTTATTTAATTTTTAATTTCATCAGCTTTACGTTCTGATTCTAAATGACGTCACCAAAGAGATCAAAAGTCGAAGCGGTCTTAATGAAATGAATTATTCACAGTGCAACAAAGTAAAGCAATATTTGCTATGGAATTAATCACATTAAGCTCCCGACGACAATACTGTCAGTTTTAGTAGGGTTGTCATGACAATAGAGTTTAATTTTCAGGATATAATGGGCAGTTTAAACAGTGGAATTAATGGGCAGGCTCTAGTATTACTAAGTATGTGCAACTAAGTGGTATGTGATTTATCACAAATTATGATAACTACGACTTAATGGTCTGTGAAAATGCAATTAAACAGTGTTTTTGCATAAAGATCGCCAAAAAAAAAAAGTCAGCAATGCCAGGGGCAGAGCCAACCTACTGCCTACCGTACCAACATCCAGAGAACTTATATTAACTGTTCTTATGTTACGCTATCATTTAATATTTATTAACAAAATGATGGGCATCGCTTACGAACGCGATAATGATATATTACGAATTTGATTATACCAGCGCATCAAACGCCGATCTCCAGATAAATTTCGTTTTCTTATCTTCGATTATCTTTTTATTATGAAAGTATGAAAATTGGTAAAAGGGGAATTACAGATCACATAAGTATTATGTAATTGTTAACGTTCATAATTTAAAGTTTTTATTCGTATTTTCTTGTAAACTAACTTTATGTAATGATCTAATGTTAAATTGCAAAACTTAAAAAGAAACATATCTAACATATGTGTTAAAAAGTACCAGTTATTTAATTTAGTAGACTAGACCATTTTTCTGTTTCTAGCATCTCCTGCTTTCAGTATTCAGGAGTTCACCTAGAACCAGACCAGAAATGAATGCAACAATATCGTCTGCATGCCGTTATGGACTTTACACTGGAGTTCATAGAGTTCATCTTTCAAAGATTGGACTATGGCGTCACAATAGATATATTTTAAGAGTATTTGACGAGCTTTTAGAGATAACTGCCTTGAAACGTTTCCTTTGTACTATTATTCATTGTTTCGTTAGAACTATGAATACGGACTGACACTTTTGTTTTCGAAAATAGCGCTTTCTTTTGTTTGTCCCGATTTAGGCCCTTAGTTTTTACATTTGCGTCATATTTTTAATAATTGCATTTTTAGCAATCCGAGATTTGAAGTTTAAGTAACTGACATACATACATGCATACTGTTACGCCGATAAGAGTAATGCCATCTATCGCCGAATAGTCGAACGAATATCGAAGGATCTAGTAGTACCTAGAGCGCTCGAGAAGTACAACGCCATTTATTGTCAGATAACGGAAACACAATACTCGAAATGTGTGGAATATTCTCGATAATTGTAGGGATGTGGTACCGGATATAAAAGCGTTGCAGAGATGGCACGCAGTCAGTCAGTAATCGGAACTACTCGAAGCGAAACAGCGAACGGATCACCTGAACCGAAGCGGAAGAAGCGAATTGAGAGTTTTAAAGTGTTTGTTGAGTGTTCTGAGTGCTCATACAGTTTTAACTTATATTTCGGTAGATTTTTTTTCATTTATCCCGAACCCCAGCGCGTAACAATACTCTAGTTGTTAACCGCTAGAGTATGTCCTTTTCTAAATATTAGATTAAACAAACTTTTAGTGTAGGGTTGATAACTATGTATGTATATTTATTTTGCTGTCACTTATTAGATTTATTACAAAAGATTTAAATAGTTAATAAAAAAAATCAGAAAGAATAAAAATACGGTAATGAATGATTTGATTAAAACCTTAAAATGTTCTGTAACTTTATGTTAAAACGTAAAATAAAATTTGGCGAATATGATTCAGAGAGAGCACAGCTTCCATCAATTCCTTTTCGCACCACTGATTGTCAAAGCTGTCGGCAAAATATGGAAGCGTACGTAAGCGTGGGTACAAATTTACAATTTATATAATAGCATCATGGAACAGCTGGGTAAATTAAAATTGTAACGGAATAAATCAGTATTTTTTTATACATCGGTTTTCGCGAATCGTAAACGTGATTAAAACTACGGTGAGTCATCTGTTTCCACGATAAATATAAAGTTGTCCGAGGTGTCGGAAGTAATAAAACGAAAAAAAACTCCAATTTTTTATTTTTTATTGTAAAACTGTAATTGTAGTTTTGATTAATTTTTTTATTCCTGCTAAGAATAAAACTTTTGTTTTAAATTATAAGATTTAGAGTTAGATTATAAAAAGATAATGCAATGTTATAATAAAAAATACTTACAGTTAGATGTAGCAATGAAGTGAGTAATTTCAATTGCGATTAATAAATACAAAGTGTTACATACGTAAAATAAACTATTTTGGAGTTTACTTTTAATAAAGGATTTCAGTGAAAGCCTCCGATACACCAATGTGGGTAGTAAAATAAAACATTAACATTTCTAGTAGCTTGCCACATAATAATTCAATATCAGATTTATATGTGCAATTGTCATATCCTATGTAGTGTCTAGATTATTAGGATATAGTGGTTAATGCGTTTATTTATCTCGTTTTCGTTCTGTTTTTATTAAAAACTCTCTTAAAAAGTAAACTCCAATAGCGCTTCGGAACTGACGCGCACAAATATAGTCAGAAAACACTTGTCGTGAAAATGAAAGCTAATAAAGAAATCATAAGCTTAATCCTTTTAGATGATCCGTAAACAAAACGCCCGCTGATCTCAGAATAAGCGTCATGAGCGCTTAATTTTGCAAATTAAGCGTTCGGTAACAACGGATTTATGGGATGCTCATTTATCTGTCGGCAGAATTTTTTGACGTTAAATTAGCACCGTCGCTGTGGTTACATAACAAAACATCAACTGACTGACTTTTTGAAGCAGGAAAACATAAGTTTAACTTGTTTTTGAATAGCAAATTTAAAGGTTTCTTCATCGTTTTTGGTATAAACTAGAAAAATGTTTTCGATTTTCACCGTAAAGCAGGAAATGTCGAGTCCACCTACGAATTTATAGCATCAATCAATTCGCAAAAAAACGTACCCAATCTCGGCACCCCACGACTAAGAGAACGGCAGAATAGTTCGCATGGAACTTCTCAATATGTACTTCGATTCAATAAAATCTCGCGTACCACTCATTATCTCGATCACGTATTTCCTTCCACCTTTTCAGACAGAAATAACGATCGAGTTTGTCTCTGAATCGCGCGTGGCACTCGTAATTAGATATCGATTGAGAACTGTTCGATTTTCAAAACAAATTACTGAAGTTTGTTTTGTATTTTTTTTTGTTTTCTGAAATAAAACTACACACCTGTCTTTTATTTTATAAACACTTCTAATTAAAATTATATCTACGTGTATAATAATACATTTTTTCAGTAGGCGTAACTACTATATTATATGAGTACTTAACTTTTCGTCTATGTCAATGATATTTAACTCTAGATTCCAAATAAATCATCTAGTGCTATATTTTTTATTGTACAAATGTCAGATATAAACGTGCCTATACTATACACGCTTATACTATATAGCTTCAATGGAGTGAGTGATTTTTACTCGGTAGACCAAACGCGGCGGTATATACGGTATGTAACTATACTTGAGACCTTAGAACTTATATCTCATGGTGGGTGGCGCATTTGCGTTGTAGATGTCTATGGGCTCCAGTAACCACTTAACACTAGGTGGGCTGTGAGCTCGTCTACCCTTCTAAGCAATAAAAAAAAAATAAAAAAAACAATATTATGCAAATTTATCTTAAAAATGTTGTTAGCGTGATTTACGTTTTCGCTTCCGTTTTCATTTTTATTTTGGGCAAAATCTAAAGGGTGTTATGTATGTTTTATACTTTTACGTTTTCATAATTACTCTTTTGATAAATAATAATTCTTTTCTACCTAAAAAATAATCAAACGATAAAATATATATAAATGTACCCGAGCATGTTTGATTGTTATCGGGACGAGATTGATTCTGATTGGAACACAAAGCTGTGCAGGAAAATTTGTTAATTGCCTTGGATGAGCAGAAGAGCTAACGATCCGCCCGATCTTAAGTGATTACCGGAGTTCAAGGACATAACGTGATATTTTTCTTTCTTATGCTAGTAGCCTCAAGGGTTTATGTTATCTTTACTAGACATGTCATTGTAGGCGAGTTCTCTGCTGACATTTCTAACATTAACCCTAGTAATGGAAGCGCTTTACTGAATCTAGCGCCGGAACACAATCTCGACCCACTGAGAAGATCCAACGCGAAACCCAGTGGGCTGTGTCTGTAGGTCACATGAATGCCATCCAATCTAAGACATGACCTATGTAGATGTTTTTATTGTACCTACTATAGGCTTAAACACTTAAAAGCTGTCCTACTCTTGAAACAAGAAAGCATGAATTCACGGCAATAATAAGTAAACAGAATAATCCTTTACAGGGTATGCTACTTATGTGTTAACGCGAGTAATTTCGTAAATTAGTGAATTTAAATTTTTTAAATGATTCCTATATTGTGGTACTGATTTGTGAACATATTATGTCAGGTACATGTTTTTTCTTAATTGCTCAAATTTGTGGACTAACTCACGTCCCTCCTGATGTTAAGTGGTTACTGGAGCCCATAGACATCTACAACGTAAATGCCGCTACTTACATTGAGAACGCACGTATTCAGAAAATATTTTTTAACCTCGACAAAGCCGATTCGAGTCACACCATTCGAGTACAGGTGGCGTTTAATCCATTACCTCACGGAAGCTTCAAAGCACATACAATTAGAACTTCAGCGGAAAATGGTTGCACGCTTCTAATTAAACAACATTTATTTAGACTTAATCTCTGATTTAAGTTATAATTAACAACGCTTGTGTGATTTTTATAGAGTTGTGATATAAATTGGTTAGTTTCTCCGAGACTGACTAGGAATTATACAGAGTATTTCAGACTTGATGTAGTACTCTACCACAACGAGAATCATAGTGGTAAGATTTATTTATGTATATCATATTCTTTTATTATAATTTCCCATTAATCATTGTGATCTCAATTCTTTTTCTGCTTCTATATCGTTCCCTCACTGCTGAGGGTCGCGACCACATGTGACGTTCTTCCACTGTGTTCGGTCATGTGTGGCATGGATCGCATGGTACAGACTACCACCAAGTGCTTCTCTTACTAGATCTGACCAATCTGGCTGGTGTTTTGCCTACGGCACGCCTGCCCTCTACGCGACCCGCAATTATGAGCTTCTCTAATTCATCTCAATAGGTTTTCTTAAAATCGAAATCATAAGATTTTGGTACAATATGCAATGGCAACTTTATAATAAACGGCTATTTATAAATGAGCCTATCTCGGCAATGGTTCGTGACGATTAACATCGCGTACTAGGATCAAAATTATCATGCCATTTTAATATGTGAAATTGTTTTTGAAATTTATATTATGCTTTATAATTTTGTTTCGCTTAATCCGGGGGATGTAAGAAACAGTTTAGGATACCTTGTTTTTTTTTTATAGTAAATATGCAGATTTTTCTATCAACATAAACATACAGGACCGGTTTTTTTTTTTCTAATGAAACGCGTACTTAAGATTTTTTATTTATTTTTTGCTTAGAAAGATGGACGAGCATTTACAACGTAAATGCGCTACCCACCTTGAGATATAAGTTCTAAGATCTCAGTATAGTTACAACGCCTGCCCCACCGTTCACCACTTAGTTCGATGGGCGTTAATTCGTCGGCCCATCTAACCAATAAAATAAATAAAATCTAGTTGGGCAGAATTGTTCTTGTCTTGTATATTGTTCTTGTCTATTATGTTTTGGGAACTTAAAACACAAAAGAAGATCCTACCATGTATAGAACGTGGAGTTAAGAAAATACAACTAGAAATTATGTCATTTAATATTAGAAGTCTACATTCCTCCTCAATTGGATTAGACGAAAATGAAGATTGAAAACATTCCATTATTTCCTCGAGAGAAAATACGAATCCTCGGCCAGTCGTTATCTGCTGATCCGAAACAAAAAATATTGGTACAACACAGAACATCGATAATCTTATTTTCTCGAGCAAATTGGAGCAGTTCCATCGACTTATCGTCCGACAGCTTTGAATTTCCATACTATGTTTACAATCGTTAGGTAATCCCTGGTGCTTGTTGATTAATCGAATGAAGTTTTCTCTTAGCTCGAATATTGAGTGTTAATTTGATATTAACGAAAAGTGTTCTTGGATATGGTCTATAAAAGCCCAAGAGTCTGAATTAATAGTGTGCACAGGTAATTGTGTAATTTCTGAAATATTTATGAAGAGCTCTTGTAGAAAATATATCATTTTTCATTGAATGTAAATTAATTTTAACAAATGACAAGCATTTTATTGAGCGTTTTGTGAGTAGTAGGAACCAATATCCTGCTCATTTCTGTCGTGATGCAGTATTGCGTTTCAGTTTGAAGGTTTGGACAGACGTTGTAGTATGAAAAACGGAGTATTAGAACTCTTATCTTAAAGTGGGTGACGTCATTTACTTTGTTTATGTCTATGGACTCCGGATACCACTTTACAACAGGTGGGCCGTGAGCTTGTTCACACAATCAACCACAAAATAATGTTTTTATTTATTTTTTATTAAGGGTTTTTTTCTTTACGTAAAGGCAATCACGTAAGCTTAATGAACGATATTCTACTCAATGCTTAAATCTCATATAACAAACTGGACGCTTAGCATACGCTATTGAAAAATTTACAATAAAAATCTATGCTCAAAAAAAAATCAAAAGTTCTACCGTTTGTGAATTCCCTTCATTGCGTCACCGAGTTTGTTAAAACCGTGAAAGTATCGTTACCTACTGAAAAGTTTCATTTTTGGCAACAAAGAGACGAGAGCGAAGTCCATTCTTATGGATTGTATGAAGAATTCCAGGTGTTCATGAATAAAATATGCGCCGTTTCACACTCGGAACACGCTTCAAATACACGGTTGTCACGGGGTAGAAGTGTACCTTTTTGAAAAAAGTAACCTCTCCGTATTTATGTATGAAGTTGGAATAATACATAAATATTTAGGAATTCTGATGCAAACATAAAACATTTTAGTTTTCCTTTAGTAAAATTCTTGATTTCATTAGTTTTATTAAATACTAGTGACCCGCCCTCGCTTCGCTTCGGAAACATTAAAACACACATGAAACCAAAAAAATAAAATAAAAAAATAAATAAAAAAAGTAGCCTATGTTCATCAGGGACAATGTCGGCTTCTAATGGAAAAATAATTTTTCAAATCGGTCCAGTAGTTTCGGAGCCTATTCGAAACAAACAAACAAACAAATCTTTCCTCTTTATAATATTAGTATAGATATAGATAAAACCCGAGATACTTCGGGTCTGACGGTTCACTGTGAATCCAGTAATCCTAAGTCTTCAAAATGCAATCTTTATCACACTTAAAAATACTTGGTAGATTTCTGTCAATAATTGTTCAAGTAGCGATTGTTGAAGAGAAAAACCAAAGGTTAAAATTATTCGTATCTTAAACGCCCTTAAAACAAACGCGAACTAACTCAATTCAAAAAACTCTCTGCTTAAGGTTGTGTACTAATAAAAACAAGCGAAGGTGAAGTAGATAGCTCTTCCGATAATACTCTTTACTAGCTTAGTTAATAATTGAAATAATACATTTAGCAATGTTTATTAGTGAATAATGTTTATTTCGATGTAGTGTTAGTGTTTGACAGCCCTACTGCCCTATCTACGTTGGTCAGTTTGCTACTTAATGCAAGACAGGGGTCGCATAAGAATCTCGGAAAATGCCAATTTCGGTGAGAGAACCCTTGTACCGACGACGGTCAAATTTTAGAGCATTTTGTTGTTTTTTTTTACATATAACTCTAAGTCAATTATAATTTTTAAAGTACATATCTTGCGTAGTATTAGTAGTTGTTCGTAAACTTAATCACATCATAACGACAGCTGCTGGAGACTTCGTTTAAAACATTTCGACAAGCTAATCTATGTTTTGGAGGTAGTCGGAAATATTTGTGTGTGATTAACGCGTGTTTACTGCCGATAAATTTGTATTGGCACCAGCACTGCGTTATTACGGTAGACAATACATTATGCAGTGTAACCTGTCAGCCACTGCATTTATCCGGACTGAATGGCGCGCCAACTGACGGAAGTGTACACAATGACACAATAGAATGCGACGATTTTCTCGTACGCGAAACGATTCACGGCACCACGGCACCAACGCGTGTGCTGAGCTTATTTACTTAATTCATTATTAGAGTTATAATGTACAGACTAATTAATTATTTATCTTTTATCTTTAAATATAAAAAAGACGTGTGGCATTCGGAGACTGCCGTGGTAAAGCTATTGCATAACATTTTTTATCAACTTATGCAATTATAAATCGACAATAATAATTTAATATTAAAACAACAATAAAATAAGATCCGGCGAGAAACTGTGGGCTAACTTTCAATGAATCTGCTACATTGTGAGTATTCCGTTTTGACCGCGCACTCACTAGAGGGCGCTACATGAGATAGAGACACGCCTTTGGATGCTAGTTCTAACTCTCATTCGCCCAGAATCAACGGTTTAGCTAGTTTATTTTTAATGCCACTCCAATCACTGAATGAGTAGTAGGAGTAGTAATAAAATTCTTCGACTAAGCGATAGAAAATGGCACGGCCAACGCATTGCAATGTGATATAATTTTCAATTTTACAATTCCGTTTGTCGCCGATAGATGGCGCTTGACGCAAAAGCTGAACATAAATCGGTATTTAGATTTCTTACTTTAAACACTGCACAAGCGTAACGTGTGAATGTGTTGAACGCGAGCTACATAGTAGGCGTAGTAAGGGGTGGAAGGTTTTTTTCGTTACGGAATTTCACGATTCCGCTCTCAAGGCCCGCGATAAAATCTATGCAATAGCTTAAAAATGAATTGCTGTTCGTTAGTCTCGCTAAAACTCGAGAACGGCCGGACCGATTTGGCTAATTTTGGTCTTGAATTATTTGTAGAGGTCCAGAGAAGGTTTAAAAGGTAGATAAATATGAAAGTGCTCGGAATTAAATAAAGTTTGGGTCTTTTATTTATCGATTGAGGCACTACGAAGTCTGCCGGGTCAGATAGTTTATCATATTTTCTTAATGTGGGTAGGTTTCTTAGTCTGAGCTATAGACTGATATGGTATTAAGTGATTACCGATATATAAGTATATTTGATATGAATGCTACCACCTTTTTTTTACTTTTTCAATTTTTTTAATAAACTTCTTGATAGTAAATTATAACTTAAATTACAGTTTCAAACACATCTATCTGTTTGGTGTTTACTATCTATCTAGGTCGAAGTGTTCTCCGCCATACCGCAATAGACAAAGTTTCGAGTTTCAAGACAATTTAGAAAACAGATCTGTCCAATTTGTCTCCTGTCTTGGTGTTTAGAACTTTAGCAACCGTTAATTGACGCACAGAAATTTATTCAACTCTTTAACGTAAGCAACGCTTGTTTTAATTCAGGATGAAATTAAAGTTGAATGTTTTACTTCTGTAACATTATACACATAGCGTGCATTTTCGTGAAAGTGCTAAAGTTTTTTCCCAGGCGTTTTGAATTATTTCAATACGATTACAGAATACAAAGTTTATGCAGAAGGTTGAATATTTAGGCATACATGAATGGCTCTTGCCCTTCTGTATAATTAAATGGTACCTTATCTTGTATTAAACAGTCAGGTCATTGTCTGGGCCGATCTCCGACGACTGGACAAATACAATGAACCGGTGTCAGTCTGGCTGTTATCTCGTAAAAGACAAAGACTTCGTGTCTAAGTATCCTAAATTCCTCCTGATCACAATGACTTTCAGAAAGGAAACAAATTGTTGGGCTCATTACTAGTTTTTTAATAAGAAGAAAGTCTTACTATATTAAATCAACATCTGTTAATTCATTGATAATCAAACAAATTTCAACAATTTTGTACTTTTTTTTTGTAATTAAACTTTTATCGTATTACAAGTTTCATTAATTACGTGTTCACGCAAATACCTTCCGAGTTGAAGGAATTACTACATCTTGAAATAAAAATTAAACCCTCAAAGTTAATGAATTACCGGTGGAATGCTGTTTTGTGGGCATCAATGCATTATTAAAGCTTATGATTAGTTTTGGAATCACATGGTGGGTGTTGATATTCACGTTGTGATATCCATGGGCTCCGGTAACCTTTAAACCGGTGTAGTATAAGTCAGAGTTGGGAATCGATGCGTCAACCAATCTAATTGACCAACTCGGTGTTGCGGTAGTTAACGGTCCTGACTGTTGCGCCGGGGGTCGTGGGTTCGATTCCCACATTGAGCAAACATTCGTTTGATAAACAGTGTGCTTGGTGCGAGTTTTTTAACGTTCTCGATAACGTAAAAGTTCACTGAAATTTGTATGCAGTTGGAACAGCGTCTCCAGCGGCAAACGTAGGCAAACGTTCTAACTCCATATAAATAAATAAATAATAAATAAATATTTACTAACAATCACGCCACGTTAACTGGTCCCGTGATAAGTTCGTAAAGAAATTGTGTTACAGGTACCAGATAACGGAAATAAATGTAAGATTTTTATTATACACATACATATATTTAATAGACATCCATAACCCTGGAAAAGACATTTATATTTATCATACAAATATCTTCCCTTGGCAGGATTCGAACCCGCGACCCCCTTGTGTAGTGACCATGTCACTTACCACTACACCAGACAGCCGTTATATATAAATTTGAGTTAACTTTTACGCTATCGAGGACGTTAAAAAACTCGAACCAAGCACACAGGTTTCTTTGCTCTTCGTCCGGGTGCTTATTATCTATATGTGTTTATATTTAAACTTAAATAAGTATGTATGTAAGGATGTAACTCTCTTGTACCCATATCCTAATTTGAGGCCTAATTTTAATTTACTTACTAGTGGTAGGACCTCTTGTGCGTCCGCACGGATAGGTACCACTACCCTGCCTATTTCTGCCGTGAAGCAGTAATGGGTTTCGGTTTGAAGGGTAGGGCAGCCGTTGTCCACGCCAGTACTTCACGCACAAGCGGGGACTATGAGGTCTCCGGGGGGGGGTCCAACCACCACCACTGCATCAACGACTCGAGCGGCGAGGGCCGAACACATACAGCACGACACAACACGAATGGAACGATATAGAATCGCACGCGCGACTTGCGGTTGATATTTTAATTGCTCTTTATAATACAGTCCACTTTATCTTACTGAGCTACCGAACATAATGGTCCTTCGAGCCGGAAGTACTGGCGTGGACAGCCGTTGTAACTATACTGAGACCTTAGAGCTCATATCTCAAGGTGGGGGGCGGTATTTACGTTATAGATGTCTATGGGCTCCGGTAACCACTTAACACCAAGTGGGATGTGAGCTCGTCCACCCATCCAAGNAATTGTGTTACAGGTACCAGATAACGGAAATAAATGTAAGATTTTTATTATACACATACATATATTTAATAGACATCCATAACCCTGGAAAAGACATTTATATTTATCATACAAATATCTTCCCTTGGCAGGATTCGAACCCGCGACCCCCTTGTGTAGTGACCATGTCACTTACCACTACACCAGACAGCCGTTATATATAAATTTGAGTTAACTTTTACGCTATCGAGGACGTTAAAAAACTCGAACCAAGCACACAGGTTTCTTTGCTCTTCGTCCGGGTGCTTATTATCTATATGTGTTTATATTTAAACTTAAATAAGTATGTATGTAAGGATGTAACTCTCTTGTACCCATATCCTAATTTGAGGCCTAATTTTAATTTACTTACTAGTGGTAGGACCTCTTGTGCGTCCGCACGGATAGGTACCACTACCCTGCCTATTTCTGCCGTGAAGCAGTAATGGGTTTCGGTTTGAAGGGTAGGGCAGCCGTTGTCCACGCCAGTACTTCACGCACAAGCGGGGACTATGAGGTCTCCGGGGGGGGGTCCAACCACCACCACTGCATCAACGACTCGAGCGGCGAGGGCCGAACACATACAGCACGACACAACACGAATGGAACGATATAGAATCGCACGCGCGACTTGCGGTTGATATTTTAATTGCTCTTTATAATACAGTCCACTTTATCTTACTGAGCTACCGAACATAATGGTCCTTCGAGCCGGAAGTACTGGCGTGGACAGCCGTTGTAACTATACTGAGACCTTAGAGCTCATATCTCAAGGTGGGGGGCGGTATTTACGTTATAGATGTCTATGGGCTCCGGTAACCACTTAACACCAAGTGGGATGTGAGCTCGTCCACCCATCCAAGCAATAACATAAAAAAAGGCCGGATAACCGTGCGTGATTTGTTCCCAGTTATTTATAATTTACTCTGATGACATTAAAAAAATAGGGCAGGTTTAGGATGATGCGATGACGTCTTAACCTATCGATATATCAGTGACCCAATTTGACCATGCTTAATGTGGGTCAAATCTCTCACTCTTTACGGCGCACCCTCATGATAACGGAACCGTAATTACTTAATTTATTAACCCTCAACGTTTGAGGTGGACAATTAATCACTTAATCGCCAAGGTTAAAATGACCACGCCTATCGTCGTGTTCATATTTTAGACGAATGTTTGTACTACTTTTGAATTTTGTGTGAATTTNCAATTTGACCATGCTTAATGTGGGTCAAATCTCTCACTCTTTACGGCGCACCCTCATGATAACGGAACCGTAATTACTTAATTTATTAACCCTCAACGTTTGAGGTGGACAATTAATCACTTAATCGCCAAGGTTAAAATGACCACGCCTATCGTCGTGTTCATATTTTAGACGAATGTTTGTACTACTTTTGAATTTTGTGTGAATTTCGAAAGGATTCGGCGATATTAGTAGTGATTTTCGTATATGTACTTCATTGCTATTCGAAAGCTTTTAATTTAAATTGGAAAAAAAATACTTTAAAAGTAAGTCACAGATAGTTTGAATTATTAAATGACTTAATGTCTTTTAAAGATTTTAATTACGCTGTTGATTAATGAGTTTCATTGGTAAACAGTAAACTTCTGAAATATTCAGTTGAGTAAGAAGACTAAGTAGTATGTAGCGGCATTTTCAATCAAAAATGAATTTATCGAAATAACACGGTTTTGTTATATAACTATATTATATATTGAAAGTATAATTATATAAATTGCATGTAGCATGCAAGAAAACAACAAAAATAATAGATTTCACAGCTCAAGTCAACCTGAACTGAGACTGGACCTGTTATTTTTTTTGTTCATTACGAAATTATTATACATTCTGTTTGTATATTACTAATGTGGGTCATTCGTGAGCTGTCCCATCTGTCAGCATAGCAGCGACATGAAACCTCCACCACAATGATTGCGGCGATAACATTCACACAGTGTTGCGAGTCTGCGGTCTAGCTCTTTCGAGTCATTTTCATTTAGTATATCTATACTCATTAAAACACCATGAATAATTTATTTCGGACGACAGTACTAGGGCAGCTTTATAGCAAAGGCATTTATTTAATTTTATTTAAATGTGATTTAGCAACTAAACTAGATTATCGATACACATAGCAGGTAAATCTACTTTAGCCTCTAAATAATAAAAAAAACATATTTGCCTGTTTGTTTCTCAGCTTTCTTCTTCTAAGCTATGTAACAGATATCAGTATATTGTAGTTTCTACTAATAGACAGAGTTGAACTATCAACACATATATTGTATATATGTAGTTATAGTTTATTACGATTGCAATTGTAAATTTTAATGATACTGTGTTAGGAATCACTACCTCTCTTTGTTTTAGGTAATGATTCCTTAACATTGGCAGTTTATCTTGTATCTTCTATATATATAAAAATTAATTGCTGTTCGTTAATCTCGCTAAAACTCGAGAACGGCTGGACCGATTTGGCTAATTTTGGTCTTGAATTATTTGTGGAAGTCCAGAAAAGGTTTAAAAGGTAGATAAATATGAAAATGCTCGGAATTAAATAAAAATAACAATTTTGTTTTCCCTTTGATGTGTCCCCCGCCGGACGGATTCCTTTTGTTTGTTTTAAGTTTATTTTATACAAAAGTTTAGGTCTTCTATTTATCGATTGAGGCACTACGAAGTCTGCCGAGTCAGCTAGTTTACAATAAATCCGATATTAAAATGATATATACACCATCCGCATGCTGTGAAGCGTACGTTGTGATTTCGTAGGCTAATTATTATAAAAGCGGTGTGTGACGGGCAAAATTTAGCGAGAAGTTTTCTGTGGTTACGTAAGTGTAATCTGGATCGCATGTGAGAGTGATTGATGTTACTGCAACGGCGCTGTTTGAATTAAATGTCACGTGCCAGCTTTTCATTTAAAAACTTCACAATATTAAACAGTTAATTTACAATATCGGCACGCTATGATAGCCGTTTTGATATATCACATTAATGATATGAAATGTCAATTTATTCTCAAAAAAAATATAATGAAATATATTTAAATATAATGAAATATATTTTTTTTTATTGCAAGTAGTAGTACCTGATTAAAAAGCTTTAATAAAACAAAAAATATAAATGCATAATATTTGAACGATCAGAATATTGGACTGAAAATGAATATACACATAATAATTTATTTAAAAATGAACACAATTAACAAATTAATACAAAAAGAAACATATGCCGAGTTGTGTGGTAAATAAGTACACCAATAATTATAATCTTATAAAAATAAACAATAAATGTTCGCAGACCCTAATACAGTTTAGAAATCAATGTAATAAATAAATTTTGTGGCCTAAAATCATACATTCGATAAATTTTTTGACTAACTGCACGTCACTATTGACAATAAAGAACAGTAATTTGCTTCTTCAAATGTAATTACTATTAATACGAAACTTCATGAGTGGACAAACGTCAAAACGGTTATCATAGCGTGCCGGTAGTGTAGTAGAAAACATTTGGCTTATAGGTAAAAACTAATTTGGATGAGTTTATTCGTTGAATTGCCGAAAAGCGAGAAGATAGAGAAGACTATTTATCAGATAAAATGAACCTCTATTGATTAAGATAACTGTGGTATTAAGTCTCCGTGCCGTTTCAAAGGTTCTACAGTGACCACATTTTTCATGATTCAAGAGCAAATAGCTGCCCCTAAAACACTTTGAATTTTTTTATCCACATAGATTGCCTATAAGTTGAGTAAAATAATGTCAAAATGAGCATATCGAGGGGTGAAAAGTTATTTTTTAGGTTTTAGCAACATTTTTGCAACCATATAAAGCCATAACCATATATAAGTAAAACCATATAAAGAAGAGCCATATAAATTTAAAATTTTGAAAAAAAAAACAGAAGAAAAAACTTCTTCGGCTATTTGAATGGGTTAATATTAATTAAAGTTCATTTAAAAACATCGGATTGTTGATATTAATACCAAATAAAACGGATATTTAATTACAAATAAATGAAAAATGTCGCGTATTCAGCGAAATATTTTAAACCAAATAGTATTTAACCCCTCGATATAATAGCTGTCAAACTAAATGTTAAACCAGCAAATTGTATGTTTGTTGAGTTTGTTTAAAACCGTTATGGATTTGATTTGTGGGACCACCGAATGAACAGGCCTGTCAGAAAATATCTGCACGGAAACGCGGGGTTGAACCCGAAAAATAACGACCAACCCCAATGGAGTGGAACGCAAATAAATTTTCGTTGGATATTTACAGTTTTTTTAATTGATTCTGGCGTGAATGATGCACTAGGTCTTAAAATCTGAGGCCAATGTAATGAATCAACAAAATCTCTATAGTGCTATTCTCACGAAAATTTCATGCTTTATTGATACAAATTATAATCGATTGTATTCCTTGTTTTTAAAAATCTTCTCCGAAATTGGATTGCGTTTAAAACGCCGTTCATACTATAGTCATATGTACAAGTATATACATACGTACCGTGAGTTTGAGGGGTGCACTGAACTAGCAATAAATATATCGTTCGGACAACAAAACAAAATATTCCGTTGACCTGTCTCGGATAATCCGGCGCGCACTGGGATCGATATATTCGTACTGATGGGGGCCGAGTCACGGAGCCGTGTCCAGTGACAAGACCGGACGAAATGACCGATTTCGGGTTCTGTATGACGACGTTAAATTTGTAACCTACCTATAGAGCATTGGCCAATTCTGATTCTGAAGCGAATTTAACAGGCGCGGAGGAAAATGAAGGAGGCCTTTGCCAATGTTGGGCAAACAGACAAACTTGTCGATGTCATCGACTCAGTAGAGTCCTGAACTTAAGTTAGTTATTTGTAAACATCCTTTTTGCGTCTGAATAAAGGCTTGAAATTTAATAAAATTATATAAATAATAGCTGCTGACAGATTTTGGTATATAATTTAAAGTCACACATCATGTTTATGCACTATGCAATTAATCGAAGTTTAAAGGTTAATTATAATTAAATTTGAAAAGTCCGTCTGTTGAAAAGTAAGACAGACTTCGCTGAAGAAGAATCGCTGATTATTTGATGTACTTCGAGTCCATTGTTTTAAATTTGGAATTTGATTTTTTTAAACCTCAACATTATATTTACAAAAATATGTATGCATATTTTATACCTGCTGTGCTTTTAGCGCTTAGTTATACTATTTCGTCATGTAAATCTAGCCATAACTATATCTTATTTATTTTGTGGTGAAACATTACTGTGATGTTAAAAGAATGTTATGAATGTAAGTAAAGAAAGTAAAGTATGTAAAGAATGTTAATGCAGATAATTTTTGAAGTGAATATTTCTCCAGCGCCATTTTGATTTCAAATTGATACGCGGAAAGTGATACTAAAAAAAAACTATACATTAGTACGGTTTATAGTTGAAGGGAAAGCTAGAAGATAAAGATACTTATGATATTATTCTTGAATGATTATAGTATTCTTTAATTTACTTCTTTATATCTTATAAACAACCTGATCGCAATATTTATTTCATCTCAATATTTTTTGATAAATAAATTATTTCGTATATGGTAGTCATATATTATTGAAGGTCGTGGGAATCTGCTGGAAGCAGGCAGCGTAGAACCAGTCATCGTGGCGAGGTTTGAGAGAGGTATATTACCAATTCTTATAATTGTAGTAATGTATGCATATACCACTAATAAGTTCAATTAGTATCACGAAGTAAAATCTAAGATGGTTCTTTTGAAATATAATAATCAGGATGAACCCTACAAAATCTGTGTGTAACATTTCCGACATCGTTTGTTTATTGCGCTTGGAACCGAGGCGAGTTGTAAACACGACTCGCGGTGTTTGGATGTACATCAACTTGCGATTGCTTCAATGACATTTATTATGCAACGGACTTAAAACTGGATCAGCATATGGAGAATCTTAAACGAGCTAAATGGGGAAACTTTTAAAACTCGAAATTCATTTTGTTAGTGCAACAATAAATTCACATCGCAAGAGGTGGTCAGTACAGCTCTTGTTAACACCATAATAATTGAGACGTCATCCGTACGTGCAAATGCAAGTCAAGGAATAATATAGACATTAAATCTACTTTTTTTTGGGAAGCTTCCACGACTGTTAGATGCGATTATATCGCTTTTGCTAATGCGCAAATGCTTTGGCTAGTGAAAGATATGACTTTTTCTGCTTAAAACCTTAACATGTGTCCTCGTAAGAGTTTCCCGACGAATAAATAACATCATGTAATAAAAAGAAATCAGCAATATTTATGTAATAACTGGTGGTAGATTATATTGGTAGTTCGCCTAACCACAATACGATGGCACTGCTTATCATCTTTTGGTTTGAAAGGTGAGCTATTTTAAAAAGACAATTAGGATATGGAGGATATGGACGATTTTCACATTTTCAATCAATGAGGAATTGCTTAACCAGTGGACGGGAATTGTCATGAGCTTGTTTGCCAATTTACAGCAATAACGGAAAGAAGTTAGCGCTAGAGATTGTATCAATGACACATTTTCGGTTCTGATAATAACTGTTCTTTAATTTTGGTACTAATTTAAGCGATTTACATTTTGTTTGGTCATTAATTTGTTTTGTTTTGTCTTTAATTTGTTTTGTTTTGTTTGTTTTGTTTGGTCATTAGTAAATGTACTAAATACGAACAACTTATAAAACTACCACTTAAATACATTATGTGAAATCATTCAGCAAATTTATCGAAGGATTATTGGATTTGCTGCTCACTGGTCTTATTGTGCTTCTAATGTAATTGTCCTTCAGAAATTGCCTTTATAAAGAGAAGAGATCATTTAGTAGCTCTAATGGTTCGGAAAATGTAAGTATTTACAGCTATATAATCATTACAAACTTTATAAGTGAATAGTGGATGAATTATAGAATTTTCCTAACATTAAAATGCCATGGGCAATTTCACTGCTAGCACAATACAGTGATTTATTTTGGACAACAATTTAGTTGGAGACAAATTAACAAATAATTAAATTTGTTATATACATAAGCTTAAGTAGTTGGATTTAACTGAAGAATTTGCTAGGGCTGATTGATTACTATAGAATATAATAAAATGGTTTTTTTTTGCCGTCGTCGTTTTTTAATGTCCTTGTAGGTGTTGCACGAGTTTACGGCCCACCTGATGGTGAATGGTGTCCGTTGCTCATGGACATCAGCAATTCCAGGGGAACGGGCAAACCGCTGCGTACAGCTGAATGCTTTCCGGAAATTTCGTTTGAAGAATTGAAGAAAGACATGCCATAGAAGAAGGAAGTTCATTCATAAAAGGAAATGGAAACGAATAACTTTTTTGTTATAAAAGCCGTTCGATACGACATTGTTCTAATTAAAACGTTGAAAGAGGAAAGATCTAAATGAATATGAATAGGCAAAGAAGCTTTAAAACTGAAGAAGTAATGTCATTTGAAAGTAAACGAACGCATTCATTAGAATTCATTAGATCAATTTGAATGTATAATGATTACGAACTTACTTACTGTATTGAAAAAATGCTTTATTTAATGCCACTATTCAATGGCTTAAATTCGCGTACATTGCTTAGAAACGAGTATTATAGGAATCCGTGAAGCGAATTCTGTTTTCATGCAAATATAGTACGAAATTTACCCGCTCAATAGCTTGTTGGATTTTCATGTCCAATATTCAGATGCTTATCGAGATCCGCAAAGGTTTCTCATTACAGAGAACGTATACTATTTGGTATCATAATTAACAGTATCTTAAGGGTCAGATTTGTATATCACGGTCTGCAGTCAAATGATAGTTCAAACCAGCACGGGTTCATAGAATTTTAGCCATGGGTACTTATTTTAATTAAAGAAGCCTAATGGTATGGTGACTTTCATCTTGTTTATCTAAAGGTCCTGTTGTCATTATTATTTTATTAAAAAAATATGATAATCTAATTATCTTATTAGTTTATGAGGCGACACCGCTAGCGATCAGGATCCTGTCTGTTTATACTGTGTTTTTTTCCTACCTATTCTATTAGCCTCGAGGGGTTATTCTAGATTCACCGAATTAATAGGGTTCAAACCTGACGACGTTGTTAACACTAACCCTAGCAAGAACAGTGTTTCGCAGAATCTACCATTGGAGAAAACTGTAATGCAGTCATATATTCCACGCTAATATGTAGAATAGGCGCTATTATCTACAATAACACTTATATATCGTGTATATAAGGTGAATGGCTGTATACGCGTTGCAGTTTTACTATAAGTAGTATGTATGAAGGAAAGAATTTTATACGAATTAGATCGCGAGCTCGAAACTTTTAGTGTAAACCCTGATTAAAGTAATTCCTAATTTAGCTAGCCAATAAATTTCTGTTACTTGGACATGTCGAAGCTATTAAACATGTTATACACGACGAAGACAAACTATCTAAAGTTGAATTACAAATCTTGTCGTAATCTGAAGAACAAAGTATTATTTAATCCGGACTTATAGGCGGGGTCGGCGATTGCGGTATAGAACCAATCGGAAGAATTAAAGGATTTACCGAGTTCCAAAGATTAATTCCGCAACTACCCGCTGTCTAAGCTCGGCGATACGAACGGTTCTTTCTGCAGTTCTGGTGAATCACGTTAAACCGATAATCTGAGTAATACGTGACGAAATGAGTTTGGCTCTTTGTTTTCATGTTTCAATGAATATACAAATCTCTTTTGTAAAATGCTGAGCAACGTCGAGGTCTACAAATAAGGTAAGATAATTATACTAGTACAGTAAGTGGAAGGTAATTAAACATACATAAGTACATAGCTTTGTTTTCTTTAAATTTATCTTATACATTTTCTATATTATTCTATATTATATATTTATTCTAAAAATTATTCTTTAAATTATTTCGTTAAATACTTTTTCTTTTCCGATATGTAGGTATTTCAGCTAAAACGATTAAACCTTCGCTATGAGTTTATTTATTATCATCACTATTTTCTTGTGAATTTCTTGGATAATGGTAATAAATGATTTGAACCAGAAAACGCGATATCACTATGTTAGAACGTATATTCAAAATCAAGTGCTAGTTCAGGTGATTTTGTCACTCGGGAGGTGATCGGACACTTGGACAAAGGCAAGCGTGCAGGTGTGTCAATAGGTGGGTTGCCGCAACTATCTTGACAGACCTTAAATCTTGATAGGTGCCATGTGTGCCATACTATACCACCTCTCTTGGCTCGGGTACCCCATAGGAGTTTCGGCCGCCCGCTCCCCTGCGTTTTATTACATCCTGTTAATGGTGGAAAGCTACCGGTGAAAATTAAATAAAGTTTCAATTTAATTTGAGAACATTCTCAAAAAACCAGGCAATTGCTTACAATTTGAACGTAATAAAACTGATTTGGAAAACAACTGCGGAAACATCACGCGAGTCGCGCACTTCATTAATCTTTACGTCGCCGAATGGGCGCTCAGTCATAAGCGAGTTCTCGCGCCCACATTCTATTACGTTTCTTTAGGAAAATTACTGAAATTTGGGTATTTCTATATAAGAATTCTATTTGCAAGGTAAAAACTGTAACCATATTTAGTATTCATGAGTTTATGATTAAAATTTAGCAATTTTTTTTTTTTGTTTAAGCAAAAGGTTTCTGGAACGGCATCTGATATCGCACGTTTTGTTTGGAACCCTCTGCCCCCAGACCCCGCTAAGCCGATTAGTGTAACAATGAAGAACGAAACCAAAAAATCGATATCTTCGTGCAGTGATTTTTGAAGCACTTTCCTGTCACCTAGGAAAATGAAACTTTAAACTAAAGTAAAAAAAACTAAAGTTTCATTTCATAACATTTATACTTAGTCTGGCCATAAATACTGTTACAATTAAAAATAAACAAAATATTACATTTGAATTTGGAATCTGTCATTTTTATATGATTGCTCATTGAGTTTTCTCATTTTGGCGCCAATACATTGTACAATATTTTGCGATATTAAAATGGAGTGATACCGATAAAGAGAACCGAATCGCTGTGATTGCATTACACAAAGTAGGTATGGAGCCAAATGCAATTTTTAAAACTCTCCATACGCTTGGTATTAGTAAAATGTTTGTGTACCGGGCTATTAATAGCAGGCAATGAGACCTCCTCTGTTTGTGACAGAAAAAGATCTGGCCGTCCACGTAGTGTTCATACGAAAAAGGTGTTCAAAGCAGTAAGGGAAAGAATTCGAAGAAATCCTGTCCGAAAGCAAAAGATATTTTATCTCGGGAATACCTAGAACCATGTCGCGTATTTTAGAAGATGACTTAGGACTTGCAGCCTATAAAAGACGTACTGGTCATTTCTTAACTGATAATTTAAAAGAGAATAGGGTGGTAAAATCGAAACAACTACTGAAGCGGTACGCAAAGGGAAGTCATAGAAAATTTTTGTTTACGGATGAGAAATTTTTTACAATTAGCAACATTTTAACAAACAAATGGCCGTATTTATGCTCAAAGCTCTAAGGGAGCTGCCCAATTAGTCGACAGAGTGCAACGTGGACACTATCCGACTTCAGTCATGGATTGGTGGGGTATTAGCTATGAAGGAGTGACTGGGCCATACTTTTGTGAAAAAGGTATCAAAACATCGGCACAAGTGTATCAAGATACCAATCTTGAGAAGGTAGTAAAGTCCCTTAACAACACCATGTTCAATAATCAAGAATGGTCCTTCCAGCAATACTCGGCGCCAGGTCATAAAGCTCGGTCTATGCAGTCTTCGTTGGAAACGAACGTTTCGGACTTCATCAGAGCTGAAGACTGGCCGTCGTCTAGTCCCGATCTTAATCCGCTGGATTATGATTTATGGTCAGTTTTAGAGAGTACGGCTATCTCTAAACGCCATGATAATTTGGAGTCCCTAAAACAATCATAAGATTGGCAGTGAAAAATTTTCCCATGGAAAGACTGCGTGCTTCTATTGATAACTGGCCTCAACGTTTAAAGGACTCTATTGCAGCTAACGGAGACCACTTCGAATAAGCTTTTTATACTTTAAATTGTTTTATATTTATGTATTAAACTAACATACTGTAAAAGTAATAAATGTTATTTGCAATAGTTTTTTTTCCTTTGTCTCAGTATTTATGGCAAGACCAGGTATATATTTCATATATATTTATATAAATATACATTATTTTATATATCTATAGCTCATCGCTCAGTAGAGCAGGAACTGGGCGTCTTGGGCATGACGCGGGAGGAACTAGAACAGACTGCTCAAGACCGATGCAAATGAAAGCATTTGATTCGAGCCCTACGCTCCAGCAGAGGAGAAAGAAAGAAAAAAGAAAGAAAGAAAGAATAAGAAGATTCACATTTTATGATTCAGTTAATTATTTTATATTAACTCTTAATTTTTTATTTAGCCATAGCTTGATATAAGCACACCGAAATATAGCAAAAGGTACTTACTTCGTTCTAATCGGGTGTCCATAAATGACCTCTCTGTTTTTTAATCCAAACAGACTTTCGGGTCGGGTATTACAGTGCAAGGGGAATGTTTTGGTGGGCAATTACTGTAAAATGAAAAGTCTCCAATGCTACCAAGATGAGACTAGTCCGGACGTTGGTTTTCTCTATGGTGCAGAGTCGTGGACGATTCGAACAACAGAGTGGAAAAAAATAGATGCACTCGAGATGTGGTGTTGGCCAAGAATGCTCCGGATACCGTGGGCCGCCAAGAGAACAAACAAATCTGTCCTCGAGCAACTTCGTATAGAAACGAGACTATCGACGATTTGCTACCAGAAAGTACTTGGTTACTTTGGTCATATTGCTCGGCGGCCACCAGACAACCTTAAAAGATTGATTGTGGTTGGCAAGGTAGAAGGGAAAAGACCCGCCGGCCGGCCACCATACCGTTGGTCGGATCAGATAACTGCGCTCACTGGACTCTCTGTTGCGAACGCCCTGAGAGAAGCCGAAAACCAAAGCAAATGGAAGCTGAGGGTACAAAGAGCCACGAAGGGCTTTCAAGGACACGACCTTCAGCAATGAAGTATTTGACTAAGAAGAAGAAGAAGAAGCCCTACAATGTCTCTAGGCCCGCGGTCTGCACCTAACATCTACAGGCCGTTAAGTCCCACATACCCCTCGTGTTCCCTAGGTCCAGACTACTCGAATGAGGTTCGGCCTATTGCCAAAATAACGGTTGTCAAGTTGCTAGAATGTACCGTTCTAACGGCTTATAGGCAAAAAAAAGAAAAACCGATGCTTTTGGAAAATAAACATAAAGTTTACTATGACCTATTTTATCTGTTTTTAATTTGAATAAATTCAATTTAAGATTAAGAAGGATAATTTTAATATTTCAGCAAACTCAAAAGAAACTTAATTTTTTCATTTTATAATAAAATTAGTGTTATAAATTTTAGCTTGGATCCAATTATAATTTGTAAAAAGAACATCAGATAATGAATTCGAAAATTATTATAACGGCGGCGTTTTCTTGAAAAGTAGAAATATACAGCAAAAGATAAACTTAATTAAACTGAAGGTGGCCACCGAAAGCAAGCTTCGAGGGGTTCTGTTTGAGACCTTGCTAGCTCTATGGCCCCTGATATTATTTTCTTTCAGTAGATTAGGTATAGCCGTGTAATCAATTTTGTACTTTAACTAAAATTACCACAGTTATTCTTTGATTGAATAGCCTTAAAACTTCTGAAAAATTATGGTACAGTAACCCCAATTAGTAAATATAAGATAGAGGGTAAGGCATAACGGTAAGCTCATAGCGGTAAATTAATGCAAGGTAGGCGTCAGAAATAGGGATATCGCGAGGCAAGATAGTAGCAAAAACCGGTATTAGTTTTCCACCAGTATTATAATAACACTAGCAGTACCCTTCCGCTTCGCTGGGCATTTAAAATTAACATTATTATTTCTCACCCCCACAAAGATTCTCATCATTAACGCCCCCGCAACTGGTGTAGGGAGTCCAAAACTCATATAATTATTAGCCTATCCATTAAGTACATGTATTTTCTACAGCGATACCAAGTTTCAAGTCAATCGGATGCATGGTTCAGTAGTTATAACGGAACATCCGTAAAAACCACTGTAGATTTACATATTAGTATAGATTCGCAGACGGGAAACGCTAGTGTACTTGTCTGCCATTTCGACAACTGTTTCCATACAAACGCAATTAATAACTTACCATATTTCATTTATTTGAAAGCATTAATTCATTCGTTTAGGCATTAAATTACATTTAGTTTCGCCTCTCGAACTTCGAGCCCTATCACCTTCAAACACACTTTAAATAGCTAATTAAGAGCGCAAGTCAGTTAATTTGTTTCCGAAATACACTTTAATTTAAAGGTCCTCGTTGAGTTTGTTCGTCTTAACTGGCTTAGTAAAATCCTTTCTCAGCCAGTCATTAAATTACAGGAACTGAATTTGACTTACTGAATACTTCGGTCTTAGGGAGGATCTAATAAAAATCTTCAGATTTTTTTGATCTTCTCCATCAGATCTTCTTGAATCTTCAGTATTTGAAAAATCTTCATCCAAAAAGATTTTCATATTTGTATATTGTATATATGTCATTGACTCTAATAATGTCAGTTCCGTAATATTACTGAAATTTAAGATAAGCAATTACTATCTTCTTATTTTCGATAGTTGATGAAAAATACAATGTGTAAACGTTCTAGAAATTGTTTTTAAGGCTAATTTTAAGCTTTTACATGCTGGTCGTTGATACATTTAATATCGAACACTGATTGAAAAGAGACAGACGCTTGCTTTGTAAATATTTGGATATGTGTACATAGCATTTTTATTACCAATTATGTGATCAGGACTAATCAAGTTTATCTTGACTCATACCGAACCCTTTTTACCTTTAAAAGGTGATCCTGTTTGGAAACCGCATTATTAAAAATTATGCATTCCGTACAGCGTATGTAATAAGGAATTCCGGTGGTGTGTCCAGTTAATTAGGGATGATATACGGAGGGCTCGTTCCGTAATAACACGCTCGAGGATTAATTACGTTCTTTCATGTAAATATTTTAGTCTTCTTATGAAAGAAACGCTTAATATAGAGGCCACTGGTTTTTATGTTACGCTCATTAAGAATCTTCAATTCAAGGTCAATTATTGGTATATTATCACTTATCGGTCTCCAGTTTCTAGGAAACGAGAAAGGTAAGATGTTTCAGAGAGCGATTGTTCTTTCTAACCAGACCGGCGGTCCGAATGATGTTTGTTTGAAGCTTGTGCTTTGAATACATGCAAGATTATCTTGGAAAAATCGTATGTCTGCTTTGCGTATCAGAGTTGTATAGACAGTGGTAGTACTAATACCATAGCGGGCTCACACTATGCTCTAATACCAATTAATAGACTATTATTAACCGATTGCTTAAATTAATATAGGCGGTTTGACTTATATTGCTTTTTTTTGCTTTCTATATACTGGAAAGGTTACGTAGCCAGCATTCATCCTTCCTTCCTAAAAAATATGATTGTGATGACGAATATACTGTACTTGATAAAGTTTGCCAGGTTGTTGATGTCTTTGACGGCAGACTAGTATTCGGCCTATTAAGTGGTTACCATCACCAGTATTACCATCAAGTTGCCTCTCAAAGCTTCCTAGTAAAATATAGCGCTGCCACCAATCATTGCACTTAGTTAATAAGGCTAGACTCATACATCCGGAATTCCTATCAGAGTCCGAACTTATAATTTGAATACCGGCAAGCTACCTCACGCATATCTTAAAAATCAGATAAATCAGTAGTCTCGTGTTTCTCAGTTTAGGCTAACGTCTTGGATATGGAAGAGGAATTAATACTCACTGCACTACTTTTAGCTTTAAATAATAATAAAAAGAAATGAGAGATTCATCTTCTTAATGTGAACAGAGTAAAGAAAAGTCAGTTCTACATTACGGCGAGAAAATTACGACAGTATAAAATAATTAAATATAAAATAAATGATATAATAATATATAAAATAATTCTCCGTCTTCTTCATCTGATTCCGGTGTGTGTGTGCTCGCGTGTTCGAATGTAAAGAAACACGCGCGTTATGAAATTATAATCTTAAATATTCCGATCCGGAATTCAGAATGCTCGTCAGTATAATTATTACAAATCAATCTGAGAAAATCATAATCTGAAAATAATCAGAATATGTGTAGAGCATAATTGAATTGAATTGCAATTCCGGGCTTTCTCAATGAATAATATGAATTCAAATTATGGATTCAGAGAGGAATTCCATATGTATGAGTCAGTCTAACACGTAATTACAAGTTGGAAATTAACTATAACACAAAAAAAAAAAACTTTACGAAAAACAAACCTGCTAACTTCGTAGTATTTGTTTAGATTTACGACAATCGCAACAACCGGCTGCCTATGTGATGAACCGCCTTTTTGATAGCTTTTCTTTTCAGTACTTTGATATGGCAATAAAATTAACGCACCGATGTTAACGTACTAACTTCGGGCCAAACAATACAAACTCGAGTGTCCGAACATAAAACTTTACTTATCGTAGTAACATCAGCCAGAAAGGGAAATCGTAAAATTTAAGATAGTTATAAAAACGAAGGTTCCTAAGTAAGTTTTTTTGCCTTTAAATAAAAACAGACGAAGTGGAAACTAGTAAAATTGGTTCAATTAACTTCTTAGGCGTTCAATTTTTTTTTAATTGCTGACATGGTTCGACGAGCTCACAGCCCACCTGGTGTTAAGTGGTTACTGGAGCTAATAGACATCTAGAACGTAAATGCTGCCATCCACCTTGAGATATGAGTTCTAAGGTCTCAGTATAGTTAAAACGGCCGCCCCATCCTTCAAACCGGAACGCATTGCTGCTTCACGGCAGAAGCAGGTGACGCAGTAATGCGTTTGGCTTGAAGGGAGGAGTAGCTGTTGTACTGTTAAAAGTGAGACCTTAGAAGTTATATCTCAGGGTGGGTGGCCGCATTTACGTTGTAGATGTTTTTGGGCTCCGGTAACCACCTAGCACGAAGTTGATCATGAACACGTCTACCGATATAGGCAATAAAAAAAAAAAAAAAAAACGGTATAGTACATACTTTTTCTGTTATTTTGTGAATTTTTTCTACACGTGCAACTATTCACACCCTTCCACAAAAAAAGCAAACCGTGCTTCTTTTTCTGTAACCCACGTTTAAACGTTAAAAACAAATTTGTATTTCCCTCGTAAATATTAATTTACCCTTCATTACGTCATCATTTATAACAGAATTTACGTGTAGATCTGATGTGCCCCGTAACGAGGCATTACGTTAATCGTATTCGTCTTAAGTAGCGTACATATTAGGGATATTAAAGCTATGTTATGTACAGGCTCTAATGAAATATTCGACGACAACGGGCCGCGTCAATTTTTCATCCCGAATAAACCTTTAGGCAGGCTTATTCGCGGCAGAGACACGACAAGGAAATCGAAAATACGTAATATCGTAAACCAATTATCGTTAAATGTAAATGTATCGAAACATAATTTTTCTTGAGACATCCCGCCGTTGGAAAAGATGTTTTCGTTTGTTTTTGTCATTAAATTTTTAAATTAAAAACGTTATAACATAACATTAAGTAATAAAAAGTGACAAAAGTAATAAAAAAAGCTGCTTTGCATATTTGATGATTAGGCAACGGCTTGGCTCTGCCCCTGGCATTGCTGAAGTCCATGGGCGACGGTAACCACTCACCATCAGGTGAGCCGTATGCTCGTCTGCCTACAGGGGCAATAAAAAAAAAGTACAATATATTACGAGACCCTCAGTGCAAAAGTGGCTTAATCCACAATTTTTCATATTCGCCCTTATATATTGCAATTTATTTAAAACATAATAAATTTTGATGAAAAACCGGCCTATCCATAGTCTCACCCATAGAGAACAGATGGCTTTGTAAATATTATTTTTGCGCCTATTGTTTTTTTCTACGAAGCAGTGTAAAAGTAAATTCTAACCTCATTATCTCCATACTAACTATGATAAGCTTAGGACAATTTTACGCTGACTGCCTCATATAGCTTTAATAATGCCGCTTACTTGCATACTTACGTCGGACATTGGTACTATCAGGGGAACATGGGCATTACTAGTAGACGGTTTTTTTTATTAATTTTGTTTTATTCCTGACTGGAAGCGGTGCTATTTAAACGGCGGGACAGGGTTGACCCAGAGCATATTAGATCTATCCCGCCGTCCTACAGACGCCGGTACGGTGGCCGCCGGCGACACGGCCACCGGTTCCCTCAGTACTATTAGTGGGTTAGCGCAAATTTGTAATTTATTAGTGATGATCTAGAATACAATTATATGCAACGGACGTCCTTGGAAACCATTTTACAAAATAAAAAAAAACATAAATACCATTTTAAGTGTGAATGTTGTGTACTTTTTTAAATATTATGTCAATATTCTCTACAGTCAATAGGTTTTATCAGTTCTGTAAGCTTTCTAAGTCTACGTCGCGAACGAGACATTTTTTCCTTCATGTCTGACACTAACGGCCTTTAATTTCTTTCGCACGACATAATTTCAAAAGGATGACATTTATCATCTAGCTCCACCGTAATTAACCCGAATTACAATTAAAACGCGCATAAAAAGGGTGAAGCAATAAAGAATTTCAGATTTTAATCTAGGCTTAATCTTTAAATAAAAATTAATAATGGCTTAAAGGGAGAGACTGTGGGAGAAAGGGGAAAAAAATGACAATTTAGTTATAAGGTTCAGAACAAGGCGATGTTAAGCAGCTTGACTTAAATAGCAAACAAATTATATGACCAACGTAGACAAGTACAGTGAGAAATAGATAGATAAAAATTATACGTATTTTGCACTAGCATAGATAATACAAGTCATATATAGGAAACGAGGTTAAAGCTTATTGTATGCTAAGAATGGACATTAAGCAGCTATCGATCATGAAGCTGTGCTGTGTCTAATACCTAAACAATCGATCAACAACAGATCTGATATTATTTTACTAATGGCCAATTTCTTTAAAGCCACAAAGTTTCACCATGCCCATCTGAAATAAGTTTACGCTATTACTGTATATATTGGTTTACCTGCTGTTTTAATACAATTCAAGTTTCCAAATTGAAACTTATCTAAAAAAAACTCGATTTCACAGTTTGACAGCTTGATTTGTTTTTTGATTTGTTGTTGTCGTTTTTTTACTGGTGGTAGAAACTCTTGTGAGTCCGCACAGGTAGGTACCACCACCCTGCCTATATCTGCCGTGAAGCAGTAATGCGTTTCGGTTTGAAGGGTGGGGCAGCCGTTGTAACTATACTTGAGACCTTAGAACTTAGATCTCAAGGTGGGTGGCACATTTACGTTGTAGATGTCTATGGGCTCCAGTAACCACTTAACACCAGGTGGGCTGTGAGCTCGTACACCCATTTAAGCAATAAAAAAATTGTCCATCGGACAAGTAAAAGGAATACAGGCCATACAGACATATCTTTTATCACACGACCTGAAGCCAGGTCTTGTCCTGGCTGAAGTATGTTTATCTGTTGCATGAAACATGAAATGGAAAGAAATTTACTGACAAGATTTAATAAAACGATGTAGCTATTGGATGATATGAAATGAAAAAAAAACCTCTCCGTAAAATGGTGCGAATTTAATGAGAGTTCAATGGACGTTTTGGGAGAGCCCGAAAAGCCACGTACAGTGATTTCAGTTCATTTTTCCACCTTTTCGCATTTCAACAGCTACTAAGCTGTTAATGGGTCACCATTATTGTACGTTTGAACATGATGAAGCATTGAGTTAACATATTAAAATAAATGGAGATACAACGGAATTTGACATTTCGCTTTCCCGCTGAAAGTCCAACAGTTTTAAATATTAATATGTTTTTATTAGCTTCAGACGTATATATGTTTGTAACGGAATCTTTGAACATGATTTTGACCCCCTTCAAAACGTCGGATTAACTTGAAATTTGGTATACTTATTAAGGGCCGATGACAATTCAATATTTAAAAAAAAATACACTTTTATAGAAAAAAAAAAAAAAAATACAAAATAAATTTTAATTTCAATTAAAAATAATGTTAGAAAAAATAATTTGATTGTAAAAAAGCCTGGGGTACTTTTCAGGATATTATCAAAATAACCCTTCTACTCATATCTGCTCATAAAATATTTATAGTAGTTATAAATATACCATGCAACCCACGATTTTTTTACAATAAAAGTCATTTTTTCTTACACTATTTTTAATTCAAATTTATTAAAATTTATTTTCTATTTTTTAATTGAATTTTGTGTAAAAACGTATTTTGTTAGTTTTTTAAACTATTATTTATGTTCTTTTTGAGATCGTTGTAGGATATTTCACTATAGTCTGAAATCAATCAACTGTTTTTTGACATTTAAAATTAGTTTATTTGCTTTCACAATGTAGTGTAATCGTTTCTTCGTTAGATTACTCTTTGGTGAAATTAAATCAATGTCTGCAATTATTAAAAGTTATATACACAGATCATAAATGTTTCTCAAATGGGAAAATAAAAAATGTTCAAAGACGAGTTCATACGTATGGTTCATCAAATTAAAAATAATAATAACTCGCATCTGTAATTAATGGTTTATTCACGTTAATAGCAGTCTGATGTAGTGGTAAGTGACATGGTCACTACACAGTGATGTATATTAAATATATGTATGTGTATAATAAAAATCTTACATTTATTTCCGTTATCTGGTACCTGTAACACAAGTTCTTTACGAACTTATCACGGGACCAGTTAACGTGGCGTGATTGTTAGTAAATATTTATTTATTTAAAAAATATATTAAATCAATATACATACGTCTGTAATTTACTTAACTTAAGTAAAAGCGACATTACAATACAAGGTTAACATTGACCTACGGGCTTAGAAAAATACGGCTTCAGTTTTCTGAACACTCGTGTAGTTAATGAAGTAATGACATTGGACTCGTATTATCGTATTGAACGAGCAGAACTAAATATAGTTTATTACCGCGTCCATGTAAGAATCTATTAAGAGTAATACTTGTTTATTTACGAGTCAATAAACCTTCAGTACTTATTCTTAAGAGTTTATTAATATTTACTAGCACTTTCGTTTATTATTAATTTCAGTAGAGTTATGTATAAATTTTATTCTCAATTTTATCTTTTATATGTAGGAGCTCAATTTTGTAATCCTTATACTAATCGGTCGGTGTTATTCCATTTTTGAGTTCATTTGTATGAAAGAAAAACACAACTATGATATAATCCGATAATCAGTTAAGTACACCGTATCGCATTATCTACTCGAATTATTAAGCTATTGCATAGCTTTTATCGCGGGCTTTGAGCGCGGCGATCGAATCAAGAAATTCCGTAACGAAAATAAAACCTAACATCCCCACTCCGCCTAGCATGTAGCTCGCGTTCAACACATTCTCACGTTGCGCTTGTGTAGTGTTTGTGAATAAGCGCGCGGCGTGACGTCGCACTGCATTCTCATCATGAAAAGTCTGCCTATGTCTCTCTCTTGCGCGGTCTAGTTTAAGAGAGTAAAGGGGAGAGTTAATGTTTTGCTTTTGCTAATCTTTATAAATATAGCGTGGTTTTATTTTATTATTGTTTCAATATGAAATTATTATTGTCCAATTATGATTGCATCAGTTCAAAAAAAATGCTATGCAATAGCTTTACCGCGGCAGTCCCCGAATCCAACACGTGTTTTTTTCGATCTCGGTAAATCTGCAGTCGTAACTTCATAGCTTCCATTTAGAAACTTAGTAAATTTAGAAACACATCGCACACACCTGTAACCTAGCAAATTTGCAAGTTGAATTTTCGATTGATTCTGATATTCGAGCAGGATATTTCATTATTGCAGTTCAATATCTGCTGCGGCAAATTAATGTGGTCAATCGTGTTGTACCTATAGAAACTACCAATTACTATGACCTGTAATTTTGATGGATTCACAAGAAGTCCAAAAGATTTAGCCCAAGCACTAATTCTGCCAAGATCTCCATTGATTTCAGCAATAGCTAGAGCAACATCATTAGCTTTAAAATGTCTATAAATCTGCAAATCGTTAGCGTAGAGCGTGAGAAGTCAGCACCTGAGTGATTTCATTAATGAAAATAGAGAAAAGGAGAGGAGATAGTACGCCACCTTGAGGTACACCCGCAGTTAAATCACACCATTTCGAAGTTGCATCATTAGAGACTTCATCAGATACTTCACAGTTGAAGATTATATTTTTCTTATCAATATAATTATAATCATTTTATAATTAAAATATTAAAACACAGTCGTCGTCCGTAGCCACTGAAACTGTAAAGTATTCGAAACGTTGCAAATAATATGAGGACAATAAAAGCGCGATATTAAACCATAAGAATAGTTTTAATTATATTTACAACTCGCGAAAACCGAGGAAAATATTATAACTAAAATATCGTTTCAATCATATGATTAAGTTTATTGGTTTACTTGGAATCTAATATTGCGTACCTCAAGATAAAGAAACAGGTGATTTATGTAATGTTTCAGTTTAATTACACGGCTATTGCAATATTAACCAAAACTAACAAGTGCCTTACTAAAATTTTTGGATTCCCAAAAACCCTAATGTTGCTTTACTTTTCTGGATCCTAAGAAAAAAACATTTTTTAATTTTCCCTCGTACTACCTATAAATTATTATGAAAAGACGAACAAATAAATTTCCATTTTGTCAATTGTCAAAAAAACTGATTGTTTTGTTTTTTATTACAGCCATTGACCATTATCTAGCTTAGACATTATCGACAAACATTTCCGGAAACAAGTTTTCTTTTTCCGAATTTCATTTTCGCTATCGAAAGACATAAAATAAAAATACATAAAATAATTCACGAAATTATCATATTGAACAAAATAAATGTTTTATGCTTGACACTTTCCGTAAATCTTAATGCGACTGTCAGGCCTCTGAACAAACGTAAGTTACTTTGTGAATCGCTTTGTGTGGCGCGTAACTCAACAGTCGACAAGTGATGGAACTTTCATTTAAGGTTGTATTAAATGAACACTCCCAAAAGTAACGTTAAGAAAGGCGCGACAGTGACAAAGCCACAACCTGAATAAACGATAAAGTTAATGGGTGCTGTTAGTTACAAACGAACGCTTATTTACTATCCTTATAACGATATCAAATAGAGAATTGAGCACGAATTTAATATACATAGTTAAAAAAATTTGCAAAACGGGCAGTCACATCCCTAAAATCGATCTATTTCAGACAACCATTAATTGGAACAGAAAGGAAATCATTAGAGCATACAAATAATATAAAGTATTAATGTTTGGTTTCACAGAAATGAAGTAATAGCTTAATAATATTTTTTTATTTATTGCTTAGATGGGTGGACGAGCTCACAGCCCACCTGGTGTTAAGTGGTTACTGGAGTCCATAGACATCCACAACGTAAATGCGCCACCCACCTTGAGATATAAGTTCTAAGGTCTCACGTATAGTTACAACGGCTGCCCCACCCTTCAAACCGAAACGCATTACTGCTTCACGGCAGAAATAGGCAGAGTGGTGGTACCCACCCGCGCGGACTCACAAGAGGTCCTACCACCAGTAAAGTATGTGATATTAATAGCTTAATTGGTAAAACAAAGCCAAATCACTGATTGATAAATATTGGTTCAAGATTTAGTCTCATTCTTCTTATTTAGAGTGGTACTCATTAAATGGTTTTATCAACTGTTACATAAATTTGCTAAGGAAATTATATTTCTGCTTCAGTTCAGGGTCCATCCGACATCGTTACTAGAGCCTAGCCCACCTGAGTGCAGCAATCTAACTTGAAATATGAGGTTGAAGTCTCAATTGTACTATAAAACGATTGACCTATCTTTAAAACTGTAATGACAGTTTCACGGTAAAAATAGACTACATTTGTATAGTCTTCGTCACATCTTTCGCTACACGAGTACCGCCTATCTTACTCATTAGATCACGAGCGATTTGATAAAACCAGTGGCCCCGCAGTAGTTGAAATTGAAATTATAAGTTTAAACATTATTATGGTTCTATTGTCAAACACTGCTATAATTCGATAATATATATTTATAAGTATGTGTTGCGTCAAATACATGGTAGTGTGTGTAATGCTTTTTTATTGATTTAATGTGTTTTTTATGCATAATATAAAAAAAATATTAGAGTTCTGCACTTCTTCTCTATATTCTCTATAAGTATAGGAAATTGCATACTCCTCCGTCCGGGCAATTTTCGTAAAAAAGGGTACAAAGTTTTTGCTTCACGTATTAATATGTAGATAAATCCACCTCAAAAACTTTTGGCTATTTTACTCAACATTTCACTTTCGTAATGCTACAATATCGCTTGTATGTAATGAATTCAACTAACACGTTCCCGTTGAAACTCAACCTAAAAACTTTATTACGTCCGCTGTAACAATGCCTAACGACTGGGGATAATTGTTTGATATAAAATAGACTGTAATTCGGGAGGCAGAAATTCTTTGTATACATCGAAATGTACCTGAAGTGTGTTTAAAAGTTATTAGGGTTAAACTTCGCTTCATTGTGAGAGTGTTAAACAAATGGGTGTCACTTGCTGAATTATTATTAAGAATTTTGTAATGAATTTTTTGTTGTGTCGTGTAATGGAGAATTACATATTTGGTAAAATTGAAACTTCTTTTAACGAAAACAGCAATACCAGTGTTTGTAAATAAGTACTGATTTTTTTTTACTTTGCCTAGATATACAGATACATATACATACGTATTATTACAAAATATTTCACTTTAATGAGTTTTTACTTGATGTTTTGTTTATCAACATAACTTATGATTTTAATCATGTATATTATTTTATACATATATACACACTCAAGTCACTGAAACAATACAACGATTTTATTCGATTATATTTGATTTAGAATGCTTAAAGTGTATTGAAGTGCTTTGCTGAAAGCTTTACGTATTAAAGTGATTTCTCACGCGAGATCTCACGCTATGTGTGTAAGTTCTATAATATTTAAAGGATTGTTGACATAAACCATAACTTCTAAAAATCACCGGCAAATGCTTGTTTACCACATAGGACTCTAAGTTACGACTTTAATAATTGAACCTAAATTAGTTAAGTACTAAGTTAAATTGTCACTCTTTGTTACCTGCGAAGTTATTGTCGCTTCACTCGGTAAACGTTGTACGAAGACAGTTTATTCATTATCCTAACCTTATAAGGATGCCTTAAATAATTCCTTAATGTGCAGCATAATGGCCTTGAAGAAGATAGCAGGAAGGATCAACAAACCTCTCCAATATTACGTAACGATCATGACCAGTCTGTCAGGAGTGAAACGACCAGGACGAAAAATAACAAAATGATAACGGCTATCTTAGCTTTCAATGCGTGGATCTGAATTTAAAATATTTTATTTCGGGCAGCCTTATCAATAAAAAAGGGGAAGTGTATACATATGTGACATCAAATTAACAATAAATAACAATAAATAACTGTTACAATAATTTTAGCTAAAGGCATCGGCTTGGCTGTAACCCTTACATTGACAACGTCGATGCGCGACGCTAATCATTAAAATTCAAATGAGCTGTAAGCCCGTCTGGCCTGCTTCGAAGCTATTAAAAATATTTATCCGTATTAATTGGACATAGCGGGATCGAAGTAGGAAGTCTATCACGCAATTAAAACATTCAGCACTAAAAGGTCTCATGTAAGTTTAATTTTGTATTGCATAGTTATAGGCCCGTAATGAAATTTCATCGAAGCTTACAATATCATGTTTCCTATTTAATAGATGCCAAAAATATTTGATAAAATGGAGACAAAGAATTCAATTTGTGTAGAACATTTCGTCTTGCGCCGGTCGAGTTAATTTAACGTTATGTCTTGTTTTATGGACTCTATGGATGATTCGAGACGAGAGTTACAAAACGAAATAAAATACATATAATAAGGCAGAATAATTCACATATCCGATGATCAAACGAAATTCTGGCAGCAAAAAAATCTATACCAAAAAAGTGGCTTTATATTTCAAGCTTTACGCTTTCATGTACAGTAAAATGTAAATTTGGTGTAAATGTAAGCTGATGCGGCAGGATCCCGTGTTTACACGCATTGAAAGGGTTATTTGATGGATAAATGTTTTTTTTTTGAATCGCTTTATTTAAGGAACGATGAAGGATATTATTATTTCGGTGAGATATTAAATACTCTTTAAATATAGTCGATAGTTGGGCTTAATCTTTATATTAATTCAAACTAACGCGTATACGAAATTTATTCATTTTGATAGTTATTTTTTCTGTGAATTATTTAATCGATTTTGAAAAAAACAAAATAAAATTTTTACTGTTGTTTTAATGAGTGTTTAATGTATCTAAATAATCATATCTATCAGATCTATATCCAAGGACCCTTATCTAAATAATCATCAATTAAAATAACCTTGTAATATAATCTTCAATAGCATAATGAATTTGAATGAAGTGTTCAATTTGAGTTGATGTCGTTTATATTGTTTTATAATATGTTATGATGTCGTGTATGTATTAAAAAATCGATTAACAAGCGCTCTTGAATCTAGTAATTTCAATATAATCAGACTTCGCTATTTCACAGAATTAGTAAGGGCTTTAATTACTGTTCTGCTTGCATCAAATTATAAAAAAAAACGTTATTTTATAAACACGAAATAAACAAAGCAAAAACGAATGTTTCCAGGCGCTCTTGAATCTAGTAATTTCAATATAATCAGACTTCCCTATTTCAAAGAATTAGTAAGGGCTTTAATTACTGTTCTGCTTGCATCAAATTATAAAAAAAACTTTATTTTATAAACACGAAGTAAACAAAGCAAAAACGAATGTTTCCGCCCGGGATCGAACCGGGGGCCTTCTGCGTGTTAGGCAGATGTGATAACCGCTACACCACGGAAACACTAAGCGTGATGATCAAATTTTACAATATATAATTTATTGAAGAAGCAAAATAGCGAGCGGTTCACTTAGATGTTTATCGGAGCTCATACACATCACGACACGAACCCCACCATGCGCCTTATGGTACGACGTCGACATCTTAATTATAACTGTCCGCAACGTAAGACTGCTTCGCGACAGTAAGACTGCTTCGCAAAGTGGTGGTACCTACTCGTGTACAATTTGCCTAAAACACGCTTTACCACCAGCTGCAGGCACCTGCCTGACTCATGTCAATCTTCCTTGGTAATGCTATCGTTGGCTTAAGACGATAGTCAGAAGAAGTACCTTAGTATTCTTTAACGACTCCCAAGGGAAGATACGGGTCGGTCCAATTCAAGGCTGGGAAACGAAGGTCCAAAAAACAAAAAGCTGATATTGAAAGATCAGGTACTCTCGGTAGAGGGTATAGGGTATTGAACATTCGAAAGAAAGAAGAAAACCCTCAGCACCAGGCAGCAGACCTCAAACTGTGGTCAGCTGGCTGATATCCCTGATATCCTGTTCGATATCCGACTGGACGTTACAGAGATCCTTCCTAACTTCATCTTCAAGGCTACCTTCTATCATATGATCGAACAACAAATATATAGGCTATTCGTTTGCTTGTTTTTCATATATTTCACAGTAAAATTATATTACTATAAATAAATAAAAATATATAAATAATACTTTCAAATTTGTAAATTAATGCAAGTAAATTTAACATGTAAGCTTGTAAATAATATGAATGAATACCTCAGCACCTGAATACGTAAGAGCAAACAGAATTTCGCAGTCAAGTTCTCAAATCCATAGTCCAAATAAGATTTTCTCTACAACGTCTGAATTCTCCGTTGAAAAAACCATTCCCAGATGTCATCATGTACAGATTTACAGCTCTAATATTTTTTCAGTGTCCAACGGAAACGAAGGTCACCCGTTCAGCTCCCAGAGGATAATAAATCCTTTTTTTCCATCTGGTTATGATGTAGCGTTGTAATCAATTGGACGTTTGTCTAAAGAAAAATGGATTTATCAGACAGATTGTTTCGGTATATGTGACAAGTGAAGTTTATATGAAATTTTAATCATGGTTAGATTTTAAAACATTCAAAGGCTTCGCTCCTGGGAATTAGTTGGAAATCGTTTTGCGATCGAGCATTGCGATGAATGTTAGCATCGTGGCTCTGTGGTGATTGAGGAAAGGTAAATACAGTATTAATTTATGTCAGTATTCATGTGAGAAAATTAGTATTTTCAACTACAAAACCGTTATTACTTGAGGTAAAAGCGAAAAACTTATTTATAACGAGAAATTCCAACACTAAATGAACCTATATAATATGTTCAGCAATAGTAAAGTGCACGATGACGCAATGATGATAATAGTCCTAATATTGCAGCATTTTTCCTTTAATTTTTGTACTGTACAAGTTAATTGTACATACATAATTGTATTGTACAAACTGTACAAACTGTCTATGGGCTCCGGTGACCTCTTACCATCAGGTAGGCCGTGAGCTCGTTCATCTGCACAAGCAATAAAAGAAAAGTTCATCACTATGAAGTCTTACTTTATTTATTTATTTATTTTTTAAGCAATGTCCCAATGATTGAAGATTTCATTGCTTGTTCTAGTGAAGAAAATTTACTATAAGACATTTATTTCAGCTTCAAACAAATCCCTCATTTCAAGACCATTCAATAACGATATTTGCATTACAATTTTATACTAGTCCAATTTTTTACATCCTACTTCATTGTCATTTTTCATTTATAAAATTATTAAAAGCTACCCTGATTCCACAACTGTATCGTCATTATGATATATAGTTATGTTTTATAGCACAACAACAAAGTTCGGTAGTAGTTGTTTTCGTTGTCAACAACCGCGAGGTAAGTGGAATATTGTGTTGTTTCGCTTGCAGACTTGATGCATGGGCCACTCTTGCGAGATGGCGGCTAAAAGAGAAATTTCAGCTATGAAAGTTCAAAATGCTTTATTGCACGTTACACTACTAACTAAGTTCAATTTGCTGCTAAGAGCGATGGAATATTGTGCTATTAAACAAATAGAAAAAGTTCTAGAAACACATATTAATAAAATGGAGAGAACGACAATTTTCTCCTAAGGGAGTATGGCGCACAGTGGTTACATTGCAGTTTTAATTAATATTTTGCTTGTGTTCTGCTTAGATGTCTCGGGTATTTTAGGGATAATATTGCAGAAATAACATCGCCACTTCAAGTTTAAGTGTTTAATTTAGAAGTCTTTGGATTCTTAGAAGTTTTTAGAAGAAGATTAGACTGTAACCGTGGCATTAATAATGCTCTCAATAGTCATTTAGCGCTTACTGACGTCCTCTTTTCTTTTTCTCTTCCCTGTATGATTCATTTAATTACTGTGTATGCATTCTATTCACCTTATCTGACCCACGCTACTTATATACAAATGTGACGTACCCATTTTGTATTTTTTTGCAATGTTGATATGTCAATGCAATGATATTGTCACTGTTTTATGGATTAAAACGATTAAAAGGGCTTTATGTTGTGTCATTACGCAAATATAAATTTACTAGAATGAGATTTGAACCAAGGCTTAGGCGAATTTCTATAAACGAGGTTACTAAAATTGCTCATTTTGCACTTCTAAATTTTCTAAACGATTTTCAATTCCAATAAAACAAGGATTAGTTTCAACTTCAATTATCTACTATACACTATCTCCATCAGAGTAAATGACTTTGTATAAAGCTACACGGTGGAAGTATTAAAAACTATCAAACTGCATTTTAAATCTATCCACTAAAAATATAACATTGAAATTTTTTGATTCAATTTAAAGTCACAAATTCAAATTTAGTTTTACCGTTAGCATCATAATTTGTGACCTTAATTTTCTATATTACTTCAATTTAGTTCAGCCAGCCCCCAGGGTCGTAATAAAATGTTAGTAGGAAGACCCAAGCATAATAATTCTAATATATTGTAGGTTAATTCAAAACATTCGTGTTATTTCGGTGCCATCAATGTCTCTGTTGATTCTCTTGAGAATTGCTGTTTTTGTTATTATTTAGAGCACTGACTCTTAAAATACAAAAGTTTCAAAGCTAATTCCATTTATATATTACATTACTAAACACAATCAATGAGCTTACAAGATTTTGCGACTTAGGTGATTTGTGTTTAACTTCATCTTAAGGAAAGAAATACCTGGGACTCTTCTATCAGGTGTAAACAAGCTGATTCGAAAAATCTAGGTAAATAGTTTTATTCAAGTGGACCTTCACGAGCGCTTTTAGTTCGTCAAGACTTTAACTCCGATTTGGAATGCAGTTTCACCACTGAGAAGCTTACATGAAACTAAAAGTTACACTCTTTTCCAATTTAGAATATATTACTAAATTGTTACACATAATAAAGATGAATTGAATTAGAAGAAACAGTTCTGCGTTATCGAGTTTTGGCAAAATATCAGTTCATACTATTATACTTTCATCATTAACATAGACATTAACTATGTAATAAGCCTTACGGTTATTCTATATACTCTAAATACACAATAGCACTGAGGATTTATTGTAATAAATTATACCCTGGCTATGGAAAGATTTTTTTTTTGTAGGCGATGCACAGGTATAACGTTGTTACTTTTATTTCGAGCATTAGATAATTTATGTTTACTTTAAATTGTGATTAATGATTAACTCCTTCAAGCATTAGCTCTGGTTGGCGACTTACTGAAAATTATTGTTTTACAACAAGCTCACAACATATTATGACTTTTAAACTAAATTTGTTTGTTCCAGATGATATCTGAATTTGTTTTGTACATCCTGTGTTGTTCATTTAATATCACCTAATCTAATTGTCAATCAATTGCTTCGCGTTAAAAGGTTCATAAATTATTAATTTGAGTAACAATTTCAGAATAGAATTAGATATTCGAAAATAGGCTTTGAGGTTAAGCTGCGCAGTGAGCCGTTATATTGGATTACAAATAGTACTTAGATCCAAACTAAATCGGAATTTGCTACTGAAAACCCTTTTTCTATAACTATTCTCCGGATATAGCTACAATACTTTTATGAAAAAAAAAGTTTTATTTTCCAGCGAAAAACAAACTAGCATAATAATAATAAAAAGTTTTAATTAAATCATTCGAATCTATTTTGCGTAAAGCTCGAACAAATATCCGAACAAGCAGTCTACAATTGTAGTGTTAAGTAACAGAATGAAAAAAGACAAAACTGGAAACATTTTAAAGCTAATACTATTAGTGCGAAAACAATAATCCTTTCATATTACATGTATAGGCGCTGTTACCACAACACTTGCTCACAGACCTCAGTGGCGGGAAAACGTAAAGTCAGATATTAGGTTATCTCAGACCGCGGTTAGCCGACAGTCAGGCTCAACTTGATCTTTTGGCGCACTGCCAAACACCAAAATTTTCATACAAATTCTGAACTTAAAAGTAAATTCACGCGTTCTTTGTTTCAAGTATGGGCTTTGGACAACAAACTTTCTTTCCAGTGTCTGTGTTCTCTAAATTCGAATTTCAAAATAGTTCACCAAATATATCCTCGTGATCAGTTTAAAAAATAGGTTAGGATGAAAGACATCACAGTTTACTTGGTAAGACCAATTACGGAATAAAACATTTCAATTGCATCGGAGAAACGGTCATCGAAGGTCCAGATCATAACGCACATTTATTTCGTGGTAGGTAGTGTAATGGTACATGGAAGAAGGACAGAGTTAGATAGGAGAGTGACTGGCAAAATGCATGGAAAGTAATCGGAGGACACCTTGTTCTCATAATCATGTCTTTTGATTGATAATCGCCTTTATTTCTTTACTGATATATTTGTTTTTCTTTGTAAAACCAATTAATATATAACTAATATTCCCTGCCCAGATTCTTTGCATAGTAATGGTGTATCAGAAAAAAAAGGTTACCTATTTGTATGCCTCTGACGTCTGTGACACATTAAAGACAATTTAACGGAATAGCCTTATTGTCAGGATGACCGTGCTATTTATTTACAGTGTGAAGAGGTTTTCAGTTATAACACCAAAGTGACTGTAATAACGACAATGTCTCAAGGCGAGCAGCGGCATTTAAGACATTCTTTGTCTTACGATAGCCGTTTAACACCTACTGGGCTGATAAAGGCTTAGGGGTACTGTGTTTTTTATATACAAAACTTAAAACAATTTAAAAAATACTTGAATTTATGACAAAAACTTCTATTAATCGTATGAAGAATGTAAAAAAGTATCTAGATATAGACAGGAAAGTTCTAGAGTATCCTAAAGCAATTAAAACTTTTTCAATAAAATTTAACTATGCAGTTGATCGTCGGACCACCTGCAGCCGTACGGGCACAGAAAGCTAGATAAATTCATATTCAATCTATGAGGAAAATTAGAAGAGCCGATATATTGAAAAATATAAAAGGGTTTATGCTACTTGCAATATTAAAAAAAAAATTTTTATTGGAACGAGTTCCTTATGAGACGATGCGGAGGGGTACCCTAACCGGGAAAAAACGTCCGTAGCGTAAGATTTTTATTAGTAATGCACAGTGCACGACTTAACTTTGTAATAACGTACAAATTAGTAATGCACACAGTGTACCACTTAACTTTGTAATAACGTACAAAAAATTACATATTTTTTTATCATTCATTGACCACGATCTCAGAGCGTTCATTTGCGCAATACACTAACTCTTATGCAAACAACCGTGAATGAAGTGTACCACAATAAGTTCGCACGTTACCGAATGACCGTGGGTTGTTGCGAAGCCTCCAGTTTTATTTTCTTTATACCTCGAATAGAACTTAAAATTAATATTTTTATAATAAGGAACTTCGTTCCTATCCTGTGTCCCACGACACCACACATCTTTTTTAAATATAAATCGACAATAGCAAATTCAAAATTGGGCGTATACATATAAGGAGGGGCTATGTTTTGTAACAAACTATGTAGTAATGTTTAATTGTTAATATAGCACTATTGTAGACCGTGGGACTATCAGTTTAGGGTAGTAAAAAACAAACATGAAGTCTGAACAAATCACTGACCGCCGCCACAGCACAGCGGCTACGCTAATGTAATTTATTGGGGTGCCAATAAAACTGTCCACATCACGATTTACAAGGCTCGTCTTTGGCCCGATCGAAGCTCACTTAGTTTCTATTGTTTTTCCGAAAGGTGACTGGAGCCTGAACTCTGAACAAACATGTTGAGCCCGCGTTTTTGAATAACAAGTAGTTCAGCTTTCTCATATTTTGAAATTGTTTGGAGACCACACGGGAGGTACTCCGGCTAATGGAATATTGTTATTCAGTGTCTCTTGGTTATTTTTTTCGCTGGATTATAGTTGTTATTGCCGGTTTTCGAATTCAAAACTCAAAGTGTTGTTTTAAATAAAATGTTTTCTCTAATCATCACTTAAAGTAGTAGGACAGGTTTTTTTCTTTTCCCAGAGTGAAAATTGGAAAAAGTATTAACTAACATATTTTTCCAAGTCCATTTTTACAAGTATAGCATATTTTCCCTCCTTTCTTCTTATAAATAATGTGCAGACCAATTGTTTTAAGTGTTGCTGTTGCTTACATTACAAATAGGTTTTTTTTGCCTATGATTTTTTTAGTTTGTTATAAATTGTCGATATTTCTATTCAATCAATGCTTAGTTCATGGCGCTTGTAAAAACAGCTTTGGAAAACTGAGAGTTCAATGATGTTGAATAATATGATTATCCTACCAAACAAAAATATTTTGAAAATAATGATACCGTTTTACACATAAAACAATTTGTTGAATGAAACAAGTTCAAATATTTTTTGTTTTCTCTTTTCTGTATTGATAATAATAAGGTTCGCTAATTTTGTCATGTTTCTATTTTAAATTTGTAGACCACTAAATCTAAAAGACAGGAAAAGTCCAATTCTAACGTAGGTTTGCAAATTTCTGATAAGGTATAAGGATATGAACTAAATCAACGTAAAACGGAAATAGCTTTCTAACAAGCTTATCTACAAATGCAGAGCTTCCCACATTTTAACTCTGAATAAGCGGAATTTATATCCGTTCTATATTACACTTTGTTACATGATTCTTATTTTATGAAAAAAAAAATCTGAACGTTTTGATAATGTCCTAATTATTTCTATCATCTTCTGGTCCTAACCTACTATATAGGTTAACTAGATTTTGATATGCCGTAGTTAAATTTGTCTCATAATTTTATATCTCGCCCTGTAGTTGACGTCAAATCTACTTAGAATAGATATGTAAGTAAAGTAACTTAGAAAATGGCGCGATAAAGAATATTGATCCTACGAATGGGCGATTGCTTCTAATGTTAAGGAACGCTGGTCTCTATAAAAAACTGAGTAATTTTTTTAGGTAAAAACAAGTTTTTACCATTATTAATAAAAGCCTACAAGAAAATATAATTTTTTTACGCTTACGTACGATTGACAAGAACAAGACAAAAATCCATGTCTTAAATGCAAATTTGTTACATAATTAATTTACTTAATTTATAAAACCAAAAAAAAACACCAAACTCCTTATTAAGAATTTTTCGTTATTAGTAGGACAAAATTGTACAAAGTGTACAAAAATTACTTTAATGTTATTAAATTGTTGAACATTCTAATTATAATGCAAAGTATGCACTTGAGTATTAATTACGGAAGTGCTGTAAGCCAGTGTACAACGAGGTCTCGTCTTTACTTTGCACTTAATAACCACTGTTCTTAATAAGCTTATTAAACTGGTGAAATCAGTCTAACAATTTAGTCAGTAACAATAAATATCTATTATGTTATAAATTCGTATCTATGATCATTAATAAAATGAGTAGGCATTTCAGAAAGAACTAATACAACATTCAATGGCTATAAATTATAGATATAAAAGTGAAATTGTAATTATAAATTAGTTGCAAATAGTTGCATGAAGCAGTAATGCGTTTCGGTTTGGAGGGTGGGGCAGTCGTTGTAACTATACTGAGACCTTAGAACCTATATCTCAAGGTGTGTGGCGCATTTACGCTGTAGATGTCTATGGGCTTCAGTAACCAATTAACACCAGGTGGGCTGTGAGCTCGTCCACACATCTAAGCGACAAAAAAATAATGTCTATGGGCTCCAGTAACTACTTAATACCAGTTGGGCTGTGAGCTCCTCCACCCATCTAAGCAATAAAAAATAACAACTATTGCTTGGTATTCTTGCTTACTTAGGTACTCTGATTTGCTTACTTACTCTGATAACAAAATAGTAAAGTTACTGATTTAAGTTTACTTAGCAAGAAAATACATGGCCAAATTCATAGAGAGGTTCCCGATAGCGGTCTGTCCGGATACTCATCAGAGATACGGATGCAGAACTCCGAAAACATTGAGCAGTTGCTACAATTATAAATTTCCTGAACTGGCTGTTATCAGCCGTAATAATTGAGGTGTGGATATCCTTTTACTTAGTGTGTTGGCAGGTCACAATGATGGGTGTCACTGCGTTACCTTTTCTGCATCAAAGCATACGCACGTTCAAGTATTAGGGAAGAAAAGATGAAATACAATACTATTAAGAACTTTATGAGGTGTCAAAGTGATTGTCTAAAACGTTAGAGGGTGTAACTTCATGAACCAATGAATTTAAACAAAAATCTAGCAAACACTGCGTCTTAAGATTCTAAAATACCTCCTACGTACTTTTAAACATTTTTTAAAATAATTTTGATTGAGTGAAACTATATTTCGTTACTGATTTCTCGCCGGATCTTCTCAGTGGGTCGCGTTTCCGATCCGGAGGTAGATTCTGCGAAGCACGGCTCTTGCTAGGGTTTGTGTTAGTAGCGTCGTCAGGTTTGAGCCCCGTGAGCTTACTACTAGTTAAGGTTACACTGAAATAGCCTCTCAAGGCTATCTATCAGATTATATAGGGAAAAAAAATCTTTACAGAGACTATTACTATCACTTACAATTTTAATTACATAGTGCTAATTTGTAATTTTAATAGTCCTGCAGAAAACAAACGAACGGACAAAGCGAACTTATATCTCAAGATGGGTAGCACATTTACGGTTGTGGATGTCTATGGGTCCCAGTAACCACTTAACACCAGGTGGGCTGCGAGCTCGTCGTATAAATAAATAATACATACATAAATACATGGGAACAAATCACGCATGCTCATCTGGTCCCAATTAAGTATTCCCTTTGTTATGGGTACCAGAGACTAACATACATATTTACATACGTTTTTAAAATAAATACATAAATAGACAATAAACACTCAGAAAAGCAGTAAACAAACCTGTTCATTACATGAATGTTTGTCCGATGTGGGAATCGAACCCACGACATTCGGCGCAACAGTCAGAAGCTCTAACTATTGCACCATCGAGTCAGTCAAAACAAAACCAAATTTTACATCACAAAACTGTTCATTACTAACAAAAGGATCTACAATAATTGCTTCTAGTGCTGTGATTGTAATAGTGGCAATCAAAATGCAGTCGCATTACCTGACCCCGGCTTGAGGGCTAATTAAACTGGACGACTCTCATAATGGGCTTGTACGTAATTAGTATGTAATAGTAAATCTAGGTGATCTGCGACCGCTGGAAATGTTTGATGATACGGTTTATTTTAATGAAAATTTAGATTACAAATTCAATGAATCTAAAGGGTTGTTTGCTTTGCAACTGACAGTAGTCAATTGTTTATTTGTACAAGCTGATTAGCTTTATATGATGATATTGGTTTTAGTCTGATATTAGTCTCACCCAATGATAATATAAAATAGGACCTAAGCGATTTCTATAAAATATATCGGTAATAGAATTAGTTTTGATTTAAATTTCCGCAAATACTTAGATTTTTTCAAATATAGATTTTAAAAAATATACAAATATAGATTTGCTAATAACAGACCCATCATTCTGGATTAACTTCAGGCGGCTGAACTAATTGAACTAAAAAAATAAGCCAAACTACATTATAACATGAATTTGCTTAGCGCAATGATGAGCCTGTTTTATAGGGATAAGGCTAAAAGTATGATCATAACGTAAATGTTTAATTAACATTAAAACAACAGTTTATTGTTAAGCATTTATTGCATTTGATGCAATCTTAGAATATTCAATCGCCTCAAGTACCTATTAAGGTTACTGCAAATAAAAAAATCAAACTTCAAATGTGAATTCATATCTTAACTCACGAAATAATTCCCGGAATTTAGCCAAATTTTCGTGGACCTCGAACGAGTTTAAATTGCTTAATTTTCGGCGGTAAAACGTGACTAGTAAAATTCGGCTATAAATCAGAATAATTCGAATGAATGCACCAAGCAACGAATGGAATTAAACAATTATTCAAATGAGTGTTGCTGAAATGAGGATGATATGCAAATTGTTAAAGTGTTCTGTTCCATCGCGTTCGTGAGCGCTAATGCGCATTAATTGTTTCGGCAGCCGATTGATGAATTATTTGCGGTTCAATACTACGAAATGCAATGAATCAAATCATTTGATTGTGTTAAGGCAAAAAAAATCGAATCTCAAGTCATAGTTAAAACTTTAGTTTTTAAATAATTACGCAATACGAATGACGTTAACAACGTATTTACTGAGAATGCATTTGAATAAAGATCTTAATGTAAGCATGACTGAAGTCGTTAAAAAGCTTAGCAACATATTTAGAGATGCGCCGATGAAATTATTTAATTAGTTCCCACGAGAAACTAACTGCATAAGAACTATTTAGCGTAGCATACTTTTATAAGATCTTGTATCTATAAGCCTGACTGTGATTGCCGCTTCTCATAATACTTTAGCGACTTTTAGCTTAGAGTAAAGTAGCGCATTGTGGACATCAAGAATAATCGAGTATACAAATCTGGAGTTTGTCAACATTTTTTGAATAGTAGCGCCATGAATTTTATAACATTTTACAAAATCCAAACACTCTTTAAAGAAAATACATAAATTTCGTGTATGCATGAATCCATTGAGTCGTCGTGGCCTAAAGGATAAGATGTCCGGTGCATTCGCATCTAGCGATGCAACGGTGTTCGAATCCCGCAGGTGGGTACCAAATTTACTAACGAAATACGTACTTAACAGATGTTCACGATTGACTTCCACGGCGAAGGAATAACATCGTGTAATAAAAACCAAACCTGCAAAATAATAATTTGCGTAATTACTGGTGGTAGGACCTCTTGTGAGTCCGCGCGAGTAGGTACCACTACCTTGCCTATTTCTGCCGTGAAGTAGTAAGGCGTTTCGGTTTGAAGTATGGGGCAGCCTTTGTTACTATACTGAGACCTTAGAACTATCTGGCGGCATTTACGTTGTAGATGTCTATGGGCACCACTTAACTACGTAACCACTTAACACCAGGTGGGCCGTGAGCTCGTCCACCCATCTAAGCAATAATAAAAAATATAAAAAAATGAAATAAAAAAACACCCTTTGAAAACAACTTTTAATGGAGAAGATGGTTAGTGCTTATCTGACACCTTATCGCGAAGATGAATACCCGAGTCAAACAAACTGTCAGACTTCAAGATACTCTTAGTTAATAATATATGTCGGCGAATTACACCTTTGTAGGCCGTGACCACGAAAGCTGTAATATATGAAACTTCGGAAATTATATATGTAAACAACGAAAATTACTCGCCAAAAATGAAGAAAATACATTATACATTATTGTTGTAGTTTAATTATATATGTATATGTAATATGTATGTGTATATGTATATGTGATTGTGTATATGTGTATATATATACTGTTTTGTGTATGTATTTGTAACTTAATATAAATTTAATTGCACCTACCACTATTTACTCTGCACTACCTTTCGTTGACTGGTAGAGAATGCCTCAGGCCTCAGGTAAATTTTACATGAATTGTAATAAATAAATAAATGAATAAATAATTATAATGTTATTTTGGTTAGTAAAAGTATTAGTAATTGCTCTGAGTTGACTCAATGAGCCTATGGTCCACTTATGGTTAATGTTTCCGGAACCCACAAAGATGACAAGTAAATACTGTACGTTAAGACACAGTCTTAATTGTATAATATATGTACATCAAACAGTAGTTTCTTATCTTAATACTTTAACAAAATAATATCAAAAAAGTTTTGATAGAATAACTTTTTTTTAAAAACCTTTTTTAATGTCTAAGTAAAAAATCGAGTGTCAATTAAAAACACAAATGCAAAAAAAAAACCAACAGTTGTGCGACAAGAAATTAGGGCCGTAACCAGGAATGTTAAAGGAATGAAAACCTTTTAAAGCAAAACTGTCCTTATTACATAGAATTAGTACATCACATTAGCAGAATTTAATTTATTAGAATAATTTACTGGTGGCAGGAGGTATTATAAGCTAGTAGGAGTTGTTATCACCACGTTATACAGCATTTGAGCAATTTCGTGTCCCAAATTGAGGCTGTGAAGTTGTGAGACTCTGGTGATGCCTCCAATGATCACGAGGTCATTACCCATCTACGCAACAAAAAAAGCACAGACCGATCCATTACTTAATCACGTACGTTAATAGCTATAAATAAGTATTTTATAATTTGTAGGACGATATATTTTAATGTTGCCAGATTTCGTTAAAAACCTTCAAGGGGTAATGAGATAAACTGTCAAGTGTGTCGAACCGAGAGCCCTCGAAAGGGAGCGGACAATGGTTCTGCCTACACAGGATGCGTGAGTACCCACGAGTGTAGGTACTCTATTACGTAGGTACGTAGATTGTGACCCATTTAGTCCTTTCCAGTTAGCTTTCAAATACTTTGGTAGGTCGCAGCCGACGTTTAAGATTTTGAGGTAGCGTTCTCGCTCCGAGTGAGAAATTAATGAACCGAAGTGTAACATAAATTTGTTGATTACATTCTAGCACATTAATGTACACTGACGGATTTTACGAATGAAGCATTACACAGAAAAGTACGTATGTGATTTTGAGGAAGGAGGAAATATAAAAATAAGGAAAGGAAATATAAAAATGTCTGCAATATATTTCTTCCAGTCTTGTCCTTGTTTACAACAAGTTGGAAGGAGAGCAGTCAGCGGTAGGCAACGACTAACTATAGCCCAGGCGGTTATGACGTCCATCAACGACAGTAATCACTCATCAACAAGTGACCCATATGCTTTAAGAATGACAAAAAACGATAATACATAGGCTTACAAAAAATAATGTACGGCCTAAGTTCTAGATACTAAGAATCAAACTCATATTCAATTTTAGAATAGACATATAATTTTAGTCAAATTTATAAGGTGAATTTAAAGATTATACGATATAAGATTAACTATTTAAAGATATTATTTTATAGATATTATTAGATGTTTAGTTTTTTTTTTTATTGCCTTAGTTGGGCGGACGAGCTCACAGCCCACCTGGTGTTGAGTGGTTACTGGAGCCTATAGACATATACAATGTAAATGCCGCCACTCACCTTGAGATATGAGTTCTAAGGTCTCAGTATAGTTACAACGGCTGCCCCACCCTTCAAACCGAAACGCATTACTGCTTCACGGCAGAAATAGGCAGGATGGTGTTACCTACCCGTGCGGACTCACAATAGGTCTTACCACCAGTAATTACGCAAATTATAATTTTGCGGGTTTGATTTTTATTACACGATGTTATTCCTTCACCGTGGAAGTCAATCGTGAATAGTTGCTAAGTACGTATTTCATTACAAAAATTGATATCCGCCTGCCGCCTGAATTCGAACACCGGTGCATCGCTATAAATGAATGCACCGAACTTCTTTCCTTTAGGCCAGGACGCTTTCATTAGGTACAACATTCTCCTTATTTCTGCATAGGAACAGAGGAACAGCCGCACCTTCAAGAACAAAGGGTGAAGTAGCCGATAAACGTAATAATTTTAACACTTTGACATCATATCTCAAAGTGGGTGGTACATTCACGTTGTGATGTCACGTTGTGGGCCACTTAACACCAGGTCAGCGAGATTTCGTTCACTCACCTCAACACTAATGTAGAATAGGGATCGCAGCGCATAAAATAAAATTTTCACTATTCCAAATACTTCTGTTATAATAATAATAATAATTAAAAATTAATTAACACTTTCATTACGTCTTGCTCATTTTTAGCTATGCTCGCCATCTTCCTTTTTCTCATTCCGTCTGTCATTTTCTTTTCCCTTTCTTTCCGTATTCTCTCATTCACATCTTAACGCTCCGTTCCACACTCGTTTCATACGTTCCGTTCTTACCAATCCTACACTGATAATAAGAGTTACTCATTGAGAGACCCAACATACTTTGGGTTATAATATATTATAATATACTAATAATGTATTTATATCGGAAAGTAAAAGTACATTACCTCTAGGTAAACAAAAACGAAACAAGTTTTCAGTACTAACACAACACATGAATAGACGGTGCCGGTCACCGTCCTCGTCAAACCCGTCGCTTGCGACGAAGAGCTCGACTAGCGAATTAACCCACAGACACAGCCCACTGAGTTTCTCGCCGGTTCTTCTCAGTGGGTCGCGTTTCCGATCCGGTGGTAGATTCTGCGTAGCACTGCTCTTGCTAGGGTTCGTGTTAGAATCACTCTTGGCTTGAGCTCCGTGAGCTCTACTAAGCTACTAGCCAAGGTTACGCTGAAATAGCCTCTCAAGACTATCAGCTTAGGCAGGGAAAAAAAAAACAGTTGACGGTGAAGAGAAATTTCAAACATGAGTTGAATATCCGGCCTGTAATACATATTTGTATAATAATAGAGCCTGATATTTGTATATTAGAGGCTGAAACGACTTCATCTTCGTTCGTCAAATGAAACTCAAAGTCCCAACGTGTTATTAAATGCTCAATAAACGCCTTATGACAGGGACGTTACAATGAAATTCGAAGAGATTAAAGGCGTAGGTAGCCTTCAGTAATAATTGTGTACTGCGAAAGGGCACAGCGACCTTCTTGTAATAGGTCTGTGGCATTTACTTCAATTGTATAATTTTGGTAACTTTATTTTCTACAAAGTTATATCTGTTCCTATATATGTACTTATATACAAGTCTATAGAGATTCTGGTTTAGATTTATTACGAAGCCAAACTATTTTTGTACTTAATGAATTCATTTCAAGTTTTGAATTCAAGTAAATAAAGAAACTGTTCAAAATTTTTGACAGGTCTAAGAATAAACAAGATTATATTTTAGTGACTTCATTGGGGGGGAGGTCAGAAAGTTCTTGAGTGGCGACCGCGTACCGGAAGACGGAAGACGTAGGTAGGCCTCCCACAAGATGGACCGACGAGCTATTGAGGTTCGCGGGGATCCGCTGGATGCTGGCAGCGCGGGACCGGTTTTTGTGGCGAGGCTTGGAGGAGGCCTATGTCCAGCAGTGGACGTCTGTGGGCTGATAAAAAGAAGAAGACTTGATTGATTTACAGGTCCACTGATGAACGATGGGAGAAAAATTAAACATGATTAGAGGATAACATCAGATTGAAATCGATATTCGGAGTTACTAATACGAAGTTTTCATTACAAAAATTACTTAATGAAAATGTACAAATTCGCTTTAAACGTTCTGGCTTTGCAATAATCTTCAGCGACATTGATATGATAAGTAATTGTAGTAAGGAACAAAGTCAAAATAACAATAACACTCAGCTAGCTGTTCCTCCGAGAAAAAACCTTTTACGGAAACAATAGAGAAGTTGATAACAAAATTAAATGAACTTCTCTTGCGTTTTCATTAGTGCTGGACTTCTATAGTCGTTGTCGTTCATAAGCCGCATTTTAGAAAATAAATAATATCGTCGCTGTCAAACCAAAATCGGCTATGTGCAAAAACTTTATTTTGAATTAAGGAGTAAAAACATATTCGTAGAAATTTTTAAAATATGAAGGTGAATTTTTAAGAACTATATCAAATGAAAGCTATAGCTAAATATTAAAGCTATAGACACATAACAGTTTTTTTTATACGGTAGATAGGGCTGTGAACTATATGTCAAGTCAAAAAGTAAAAATCTCAAAAAGTGCACATACGAGCAACGATGATATGTCGTTTCTTAATAAATTTTGTATTATTAGTTCGGTGATATTGTAAGAGCTATTTTACTAGTACTAACATAATGCTACATATTTTTGCTACGAGGAAAATATGTGTCCACACTTTAAGGGTAAGTCAACTATTACATTAAGCAACAAACAACATTACGCAACATTAAAGTTTCAACTTCATGTGTCAATGGGTGGCAGTATTCGCCTTGTGATTGTCATCAGACTCCAAAAATAGCGTACTATTATCGCTTTGAATGAAAACATCAAAATGTTCCCCACAAGACTTAAATGAAGCGCCCGGGATAAAACTATGTTTAAAATAAATCGAATTGTAGAATTTATATCAGAAAGTTCATAAATATATAAATTTTCAAACAGTACATGTAGTTTTAAGCTTGGCAAAAACACATATATTGCAAACCGAACTAAAAATTAATTTTCAATTTTTTATCCTTTTATTATAAAATATTTGAGAAAGTTGTTATAATGTCATCGATCATTGATGCATTTGCAAATTTTCACGTTAATCAGAAATTTTCAAGTCGATGAACATGAACGTTCAAAGATTCTATTACATACACAGAAACATAAATAAATACATATGTGCATACATACATATATTATTATACCAAGTTAATAAAAGCATGATAAATATAATCGAAGATACACAAAAAACAATAATTTTTATTATTTTATTATATATTTTACTTTTTTGGGCGTAACTGAGATAGGGATGTTCGATATTCATCGATGTTGAATAAGCATCGATGTTTTAACATCAATGTTTTGGTTTCGATAACATGGACACATCGATGTTATGAGAATAAAATATCGAATTATCGAAACTTCTATATATCTTTTAGGACCGTCTAACGGTGGATGTACTTTTTAGCTAGTGAGTCCCTAAGTAGTAAAACTATTTTAAACTAGATGACACTGATTAACGTAATCGAAGTAAGCCGTACTACATAAATGTGTGTGAAATTAAGAAAATGTAAATTGTGAAGTGTGATGTCGGAGTCAAGTCCATTAATTAAACGCCCACGTTTAATCTGTAAAACGTAGTTTTAATTAATAAACACGTATAATAAAAAAATATACAGTTTTATTTCCTACCAAAAACATCGATATTTTTAGATATCGATGTTAGTATCGATGCCAACATCGATGTTTTTCTAATATCGATCATCTCTAAGCTGAGATCACCAGCGTTCGAATAAATATTTATGGTGGTGTTTTAGTTTGTTCTCCGATTTTGTGTTGTAGTAAAATTCACGGGGCTGGGATGGATGGGAATTACGCATTTTATTACAATATAACAACCTATAGCGTACTTTATTAAGGCTGACAATAATGCTTAGCGAACTATTATTATGAAGTTTATTTTTTTAAATTGTAAGAGTAGTGAACGATCTCACAATTGATACTAAGTGGTATGAATTGCACTGGAAGCCACTGACATCACTACGTGACTGTCGTAATCCCCCCTAAGACATTATTACTGGTGGTAGGACGTCTTGGGAGTCCGCACTGCTAGGTATCAACCACCCTGCCTATTTCTACGGTGAAGCAGTAATGCGTTTGGGTTTGAAGGGCAGGGCAGCCGTTGTACTGTTAAAAGTGAGACCTTAGAAGTCATGTCTCAAGGTGGATGGTGGCATTTAAGTTGTAGATGTCTATGGGCTCCGGTAACCACTTAACATCAGGTGGGCTGTGAGCTCGTCCACCCAACTAAGCAATAAAAATAAAGTAAATAAAAACACACACACACACACAAGGTATAAGTCTCAATTATATAGATATAACGGCTGCCCGCCCTACAAATCAATAACATGACTGCCCAGGGGCAGAAATAAATACATTTAACTCCAAATTTGGCTAAAACAAAAATAATGTTGTTGGAAAAAATGAGACTTCCCTTAATGCTCAATGCATCAGATTAAATATTTTATACCATTTGCTATCGCCTTGAAGAAACTAGAATATTTAATAAATAATATCTCCATTGATCAAATCGCTTAAAACAATCACTAAGAGCGCACCAATTATTTTACTGTGTACATTTCAATATTATTGCAGAAAAGTTATTTTTCTAAAATTTTTAAACACCAAACAATCTATTTCGATTATATTGAAGCACCATTTTGAATTATTCAATCAATAAAAAAACTCCATTAACAACAATCTTACTTTATATACGAGTTTCTATTTCTATTCTTATTTCAGCCGTGAAGCAGTAATGTGTTTCGGTCTGAAGGGTAGAGCAGCCGTTGTAACTATACTGAGATCTTAGAACTTATATCTCGAGGTGGGTGGCGCATTTACGTTGTAGATGTCTATGGTCTCCAGTAACCACTTAATACCAGGTGGGCTGTGAGCTCGTCCACCCATATTAGGCATAAAAAAAATATATATATATATATATACGAGTTTTCACGTAATTTCCAAGTAACTATGAATTCTCGTAAATCACTCGTTTTATACGTAGTAGCAATTCAGATGAAGTCCATTCGAAGAATCTCGATTACAAAAGAAAGGTTTTACTTTCTTCCCATTACGCCTTAGTTCCCTATTGGCACGGCGAAGTTAAATAATAGGAGCGGAATTACACTTAAATAACTTCTGCTCAAGTTTAAGTTGGAAGTGTTTATTTATTTTTGGGTCATTGTTCCGGGAAAAATTCACATTTGGTTACTATTGTTTAGAGGATATTATCAGGAAAATTAATAGTGTTATTTAAACTGATTAGTTAATTACAAATGCAGCTGTTGCAATCATGTGGTGTCAACTGTTATTCACTTCAAGTATATTTTGGCTGGCATAGATTTACAAATGTATTGTTTTGTGATATATCGATAAAGGGTAATTAGATCATAGTGTATCATAGTGAATTAAATGGCATTTTAAAAAGATGCATTACTTAACTATTGATACAAAATCAACAGTTCCGGCAAAATCGAACGTCTTAGACGAAGAAGAAACAGTCGTAATCGGAAACACAAAGTTTCTCGTTTTTATCAAAACATAAAATTGAAATCTAAGCATTGCAATAAAAATATATTTTTCCCTCAAGAGTCGATGATAAGTATGTAAGAATGTCAGAATACAAAAATTGATTTATATTTAACGTTATTGTTTGTATTGTAGTTGTACATAACATACATACATTGTAGTTGTATACATTTAAATGTAAATAATACATAACATACAACATACATACATTGTAGTTGTATACATTTAAATGAGAAATAATCAGTGTAAGTAAGTCCTGAGGTGATTAGCACCCACCGGATTATTTTACATTTTACTGCAATATACTGTATACTCAATGCGACTGCCACTTATAAGCGGCTAGCTGATAAGTGTTTACCTACCTAGGTAATTCGTAAGTGACGCTTAAATTAAGACACCAGAATGTCTTTGTGTTCTTAGTTACGATGCTCTGTAACTGAATTCAGTCACGGAATTACAAAGATTAGAGACTTTAAGAATGTGTCAATTTCAGAGAGAATGTAGACTATTTTACAGCAGTCCGTTTTCCGCGTTGCCTCTTAACGATTCTCGCATTGTTTGTGTCAAAATGAATTCAGCAAAAGGAACTTTGAATAATTAATCTCGAATGCTTGAGTTCATATCTCCTTGACTAACACGAATCATACAAAAAAAAAAACTAAAATTATAAACTAAAGAACAAAATTAACTAACGCTAAATTTATACTTTTCTTAATATGTATAAATAGAAATGAAGCACCTGAGTAATAGCGAAACAAAATTTTACTAAAATTCATTCACTTCCTTGTTCTTCAAGTCATTCATATTAATTAACGTTACTTAATTAAAAACCAGCTATGATTTTCCATTGAATTTCGAACGAACCATTGGGTAGAAGAAATATTGATATAAACGAAGCTGAAGTAATTGGCTCGCTAAAAATTGTAATAACTTTTATAGGTCACGATCCATTTATTAATTAAGCCGCGAAGCTTTGCTAATTTTAGAGCTCCTTTTTTTTCAATTTTCATTTTACCGTTAGAAAACAAATATTCATCATTCTCACATACGTATGTTTACAATTTTGTTTAACTGTTTCTTTGCAAATCCTATTATTAAATATAGTTGTAACGAAAACATCAATTACTGTATGAATAGTGCCTAAGGATTTTCATCATGATACATATAAGACTCTTAAGATATATCGATTGTACTTAGAGCGATAAAATTTAATATAAACCAAACTCACCGACTGCTTAACGATATGCAGTAAACGTTCAACGAAGCGACAAGTCCAATAAATTGCTCATCACACAGTGGATACAAACGTCCTCACGGAAAAATCATTCGTGACAGAGCGTAATTAGATACACGGTCAACAGTATGAATAATATAAACATTTTGTTTCACTTCACTAGAGCTGTTAGTTCGTCGAGGTGCTAAACCCGGGCGGATTCGCACGGGCGTCCGTTGGACCGTCGAAGCCGCACTGAGAAGGATGCTGCTGGTTGCTACGATACAACACCCGTCGCCACCCCATGTNTAGTGCTGTTTGTTGCATCATTATCATTTATAATTTCCATACTGTTGATTTATTATGTGTGTGTAAGTATATTAGTATGTATTGTATGTAAGTATGTATATTGGTATATATTATATTATGTAAACGGTATATATCTGTTTATTATATGTATATATTTTCTATAATAATGTATTGTATATGGTACACCGCACCTGCTATATTGTTTATATTTTACAGAATTTCTGTAAATTAAATGGTTGTCTGGAAGAGATCGCTTTTAGCGATAAGACCGCCTATTGTACATATGCTTTTTGACTGTTTGTTTTTTTAAAATGTAAATTGTGTTGGTGTGCAATAAAGTGTATTCTCTCTCTCTCTCTCTCTCTCTACTCTATTATTGCTACTTAATTTATAAACAGTTTCAGTAATTAATAAACGCTAAGACACGAATTGTCGATATGTGTGAGCGTGTTGAGCGATGCCATTGTGCCGTGTCAAAAATTCGGGAGGTGGATTCTTTTTTTATACAACGCGACTTCATTATGAATATACAACGCGATGTAATAAAAGTCAATCTCGCTTAATAAACATAAAAATGATATTTCTGCGGTAGGACGCCGTTGTAAGCTCATACGGGTAGATATCATCCTGCCTATTTCTGCCGCGATGCAGTGAAGCATTTCGGTTTGAAGAGTGGGACAGCTATTATAGTTGGACTTCTTGCTTCAAGGTAAGATGTCTATGAGCTCCGGTACTCAATGAACACATGATAGATTTCTTAATAAAAAAAGTGTGTGTGTCCGCTCCGACGCACGACTGGAGTTTACTGGATATAAAAAATTAAACGAAACAATACGAGAAATAGTTCTATATTACGACAACACGATACACTACAGATTATTAACAAATTAACGAGACACAAAACAAACGACTAACAAATATATGAAAATACAATAATGAGAGAAACGCGCGATCAGTACGAGGCTTTGTGGCGGACTGCCGGCGCAGCAGCCCGGCGTCACCTGCGATAACGCGGCCGCGCGTTGGCTCCTGATTGGCGCGCGCACGCATCACGCAATCAGGAGCCAATCAGGCGCATAACGCATTTCGTGTGACATGCTAGTACGATTTTGATTGGCGCGCGCACGCATCACGCAATCAGGAGCCAATCAGGCGCATAACGCATTTCGTGTGACATGCTAGTACGATTTTGGTCCCCATAATTTTCATACCCCGGGCCTATATATGTAAATCGATTCTAAAGGAGTAAACTCCAATAAAAACTCGTATTAAGCCGATGAATAAATATTAAGTCATTTTTGATCCTAGTGAGAGGTCAGAATTTTAGGTTGAAGTAATAAAATTACTGTACTGTAATCGATCGATCCATCATACGTGTGAAAATTTGCAAGATAATCAGACGTCCCGAGAAAACTGCGATGAAAGATTTCGACATAAGTAGATTGATATAGAAAGGTCAAGCTAATAAAACAAGTTAATAAATATATAGCTATTACAGTTTCATGATAGAAAATATACTAAAAGATAAAATCATATTGTTAGAAGTTACAAGTTTCATACAAAAACTAAATTATTTTAAATAGCTAATTTGAATGTTTGCGTTCTAGTCCAAAAAAACGGATAGTACCTAATACGGTGGCACTGAAAGAAATTAAAACTTCGTCTTTCATTTGTCAATGTTCCTGTCTCGTTTCAGTTGTTTCAGGCAATTCGAGGCGAAGACTTAAGTGACAAGCTACATCTATCTTCGTCACTTCAGGATCGTGGCCATTGTTTGATAACCATCGCTGACCAAGGTTTATTTAGTTACATACCTATTAATAGCTTTTCCAATGTGAAGTGATAGCTCACGGACAAACGGTATAAAATTATTAACGGAGCCTATGGACTAGTTGGCTGTCCTTCTGTCCTCCTTGACACATTCTTAGGTCGAAGTAAAAATCTATACTAATATTACAAAGCTGAAGAGTTTGTTTGTTTGAACGCACTAATCTCAGGAACTACTGGTCCGATTTAAAAAAATATTTTAATGTCAGTTAGCTCATTTATTGAGGAAGGCTATAGGCTATTTAAGGCTATAACATCACGCCAAGACCAATGCAAGCGGAGCACCAATAAAGAATGTTTCAAAATCGGGGTATTTTTCCCTTTTGAGAGGTTCTGCTGCGTGCGTTGCGGAAACGGTTAAAGTTACGCTAAAATAATGTATGAAAAAATTATTCCCCTTTAAAAGTTAAAAAAAGTCTATGTTATGCTATGTTATAAAAAAAGTTATGCCAAAGTAACTATTCCACGCGGACGAAGTTGCGGGCAAAAGCTTATATATTTACATATATACAGTTTTTTACAGTTTTTAGTTACAGATACAATTCGTGGTTAGATTTAATACTTATTGAATACGCTAATGTTTATTTAGTTGCAAGCCCGCGCGCTCTCGTAGAACTTTGTGGAGGATTGGCTGATCTAATGAACTCTGCGTGTTTTGTAAGGGTTTTATCACTTTCAGAGAGCACCAAAATGAAAATACGAAATTATTAATAACTCAAATACTATATAACATTTATCGTATAAGTTATATTATACATAGTTCAAAGTTCAGGATAATATTATAGAGTTTGTACATGTTATCGCTCCCTGAACTTTGTCGTATATCTAGCCTCAATTATGGAAACGCGATGTCTGAGTAGCCCTTATCTTCAGGTTTGTCTGTAAGAGGGCTTTCACTGACAGTACTATCTTAACGGATAAAAACAAAGCAAACAGTATGTGGTTTTTATGTTTTGAGTTTTTATTTAATTCTACGGATAAAAAAATCTCGAACATTTATCGACATTTGATTTGTTTCATTTTGAATAGTATAATTTTATAGGTGAGATATGAGATAGCAGAGCTGTTATTTTCTTTGATACATTAGAACTAAGATTATTTATTTCATCCAAAGAATATTATGACTTTATTTTTAGAACGATACGTACATATATTCGTTCGCATATATGCCGTTGATATTACCCTAAAATCATATGTATTTGTACACGTATAAAAAATATGACAACTTAACTCTTGAATGTGATTGTTAGTATTGTATTAACATAACTATGACCACTACTGGACTTAGGGCGTTGTGTAAGTCGGACTGGCTGGAAGTACTGGCCAGAACAGAATAATCATAGATATAGAGATAGAGCCCTAGAGACCATAGAGACGTAGAGACCACCATAGAACCGAGATAGACAGAAGTATAGATTATAATCGATGGACAAACTAAAAACGATGTCACTTTTAGATGTTTGCATAGTTGATACTTAGGTTTTGGCGTTTTAACAGTAGACAGCTATTTATTTTTGACCCTGATACTGGGTTGCCCAATGAAAAATATATAAAAACACATGTTCATGAATGCAATTGAATCACATACTGTACTTGAACTAATTCTAAATGCTAATCCAAAATCCATGAAAGCTCAAATACATTCTGTGAAATGGCGAATTCAGACAAGACGGATAACAGCGATCCCGCAGAACGACGTGTTACGAAGTGAATTTGATTGATCACCCAAAGATTAGCTGGGCATAGTTGCGGGAGCTAAAAATCGACGTCAAACTTTGGAATATTTCGATCGATAATTTTTAACCTCGCGATCTTGTAAAATTCTTATGGCCCACTGATTTTTTATGTTTGAAAACTGTGCTCAGATATACTTGTAATATACTTCCTTAGGTTTATACAATTTTGCTTAGAGATAAGATAAGTACCTTTTTTTCACAATTAAATCCAGCTTTTAGTGTTTCCGAATTTGCATTATAGTTTTCGTGGTCACGGAAGACTTAGAGCTACATACATTTTTAATTTATTTCATGTTCAGAAACTGAAATCACAATAAACATTTTTAAATTAAATTAGAGGTATATAAAGAGGTATATAATTAAATTAAATTAAGATATCACAATATCTAAATGTTGCATATTGGAATCCAATATATCAATTCAATTTCCACAAAAGGAAATAAATATTTTAATAAACATAAAAAAAATAACGCATTGTCTTTATTAACATGACAAATACTTTACGACATCGTTCGAGAAACTGCACAGTGCAGACATTATAGACACCCAAGCTTTATCTCACTGCAAAACGTCAATAAAACGCGCACGTAAACCAGTTTATCCACAGTAATGCTCTTATGTAGAATGTACAAAAGAAATATCGTGATTCCACAAGAAAATAAGTTTTCCACTGTCAGTATCTTCGACTAACGTAATATTGACGTCGAAGCGCACGTGTCAGCATTGAACAAGTTATTTACCTATGCTACATAGATTAATGAATGAAGAAGTTTTAAGAAATAAATAAATCTGACCAAGGATGTCAAGGAATAGAAGGAGTTTGAAGAGCTATATGGGCAAGAGACACGTTGATAGCCAAAATGAATAAAGTCGATCACATTTTTAATTAAAAGAAAAACATGCCTGCAATTCAGATGCGGTAGAAGCGAAACCCTCAAGGGTATTACATCTCATTATTCTCATTTCATCTCTAATTATTGTAAGATTGTTTTTTTTTTTTTTATTTCCCTTGTAGGCAGACGAGCATACGGCCCACCTGATGGTGAGTGGTTACCGTCGCCCATGGACTTCAGCAATGCCAGGCAGGCAGAGCCAAGCCGCTGCCAAAATTCTATGTTTATTTTTATGCATTCATTGTAAGCTGTGTACGACATATATCATCGATTTCAACACTAAAATATTATAAAATAATTAACTAACATATGAGATTGGTAACGTTAAATAATTTCACATGTAAAGACTGAAATTTAAGTACACATACAATACATGAAAATATTTTTTAGTAGTCATTCATATAATAATTCAGTTATTATATTATATTATATTTACTAAGGCTTTCTTGATTTTAGAATACTTTTCGCAATATTTTTTAATAAAATAGACTATAGCGGTAAATTGTTTTCTAATTACCATATCCTTCAAAGCATGTTAATTTCAATACTCTTTGGTGATGTAGCTAAAAGTGAAGCATGAGCATGCAACGAAGTTACCTGGTTTAATTGAATTTCTCGGAGACGGGATGATGCCCGGTGGCCACCGAGTGTTTACTTCGACGGACAAATTGCTCGCCTCTATTTAATTACGGCCTGAGATGAGAGATGGATATTAAATTAAAAAATATAATTTCCGCAACCATTTTCGTATCCGCTTTCCTTTCTTTAATTAAGCGTTTGATTGATGTCTTCCAGACTTTCTATTTTATTATCTACTGACGTCGTCAATTAAATTTATCCTAACAGCAGAACTCTTAAGCTGTATTTTATTTCCCATAATCACTAGTAATATGAATTTCAAGATTTAATGTCAAACGTACCCCGTATTAGCTGAGCTAGTGTAGCTAATAATAATAATTTAAAACTACAAACTTTGTAGATAAGCAACATACCGTATTTACTTCTTTGTTATAATTTAAAAGTATTTAAAACAGATGTGTGTTTCGCCATCTGTTAAGAAATTTTGAAGAGACGATTTGCTTTTAACGTTTTGATAAACATATGTATGATAAATGACAAAGTTTACTTTTACGGCTTTAATGATTATATTAATGATAATGAATTGTTGTCTCACTGGTAATTTAATTCATTTTTAAAATAATATGATATATTAAAGATTTTATTTAGAAAAACACGAAAGCTAATATTCATCCTCAACATCACATAATTTATTACGCTATTACTTTAAAAATATATTATATCACAGAATTAAAAATGTTATTCGAGAAAAGAATACTTGACAAGCTACGAATGCATTAAATTATAGCCAGTTGCTTGTGTATTTATGAAAATAAAATACTTATTACTGTAAGTATGTATTATAGCTATCTCTTAGTAAAATAATTGTTTAAAGTTGGACCAGCTATACAGAAGAATAGATATACAACCAAACAATTGCAGTGGCACGTGATAAGTAAAATTTAATTATATTTAGATAATGGTTACTTGTAGAAGTCAGGGGCTTACAATGTGGTTAGTTACCTCACTACTTCATACATATGCGGACTGATTTCAGTACGTTTGGATCAAAGTCGAAATCGAGTTATGTAAATTGAAGTTAGTGTCGCGCTAGGAGGAACTTACAGTGTTATCGGGGCTCAAATGTGAACTTCAATGTCGCTCTAAGACTACAAAGAAGACTGATATGTAGAGTTGAACTGCTTTAATAGCTAAGAGAAATAGACATAGATAGTTTCGCTACGAAGGTAAATAGAACGAATGTAGCGATTTATAGTTAAAGTTAAAACCAGTATTTTTTCCAAAAAGCTTCCGTTCTAACAGTCAGCTGCCCGGTGCTAAGAAAGTCAATGTAATCACAATGTGGCGGTAGCCATCATAGAAAGCAAGATATTTGACAGATGCCTGAATCTCGCCTCTACCGCCTCGTCTCTCTGGCGCCTCTATCGCCACGCTACACACAATAATCACACAAAGGGGATAGCTTTTACCACCGGTTTTAGGGGCCTTAATGAGTAAGCGAGTTCTCGTCCACTTGATATTAAGTGGCTACCGAAGTTCATGGACATTTCGAAGTGTGTTTCAGCACCCGCCTTGAAATGTAAATCACTTCCAGTATTAAATAAGTTCCTGTTCCTTCATTGTTGATGTGGTTCATGAGCTCACCGTTACATTCTTAAGCAAACTGTTATTAGGAAAATAATTTAATGGCATGGCTATACAGTATAATATTTTTCCTATTATATTAATATGCTACATTTTTGGTCACGCTTAGTCCAAGCTGAACGTGACCAAAACCTCATCGCGCATACTGGTGGTAGGACCTCTTGTGAGTCCGCGCGGATGGTTACCCACCACCCTGCCTATTTCTGCCGTGAAGCAGTAATGTGTTTCGGTTTGAAGAGTGGGGCAACTGTTGTAACTATACTTGAGACCTTAGAACTTATATCTCAAAGTGGGTGGCGCATTTACATTGTGGATGTCTATGGGCTCCAGTAACCACTTTACACCAGGTGGATTGTGAGCTCGTCCACCCATCTAAGCAATAAAAAAATACATTGCTCATCGGAAATGGCGTTGGATACGACACACTCTACGGCGCAGCGGAGTTAACGCAGCATCAATCGCGTTTGAGTGGCAACCGCTTGACAGGAGAAGACCTGCTCGCCCTGTACATACTTAGCGACAGACCGTTGAGAGTGAGATGAGGACTGCCAACATGACCTGGAGTCATGTCAAGGAGCAAGCGCAAGACAGGGTCAAGTGGAGACAACTTGTGAGGGCCCTATGTACCAGCGGGGTACCCTAGGACTACAACAACAACATATATGCTACAGATTTTACTTGATAGAATTGTGTACTAGCACAAATACAAATCGTTGGGTGAAAGGCTGTTTGGCTTTGGAAACTTTACAGGAAAGGCATTTTTAAGTTTAAAATTTGGAAAAAATATCATTAAAAAAACACTCCTTCAGCTAATGAAGTAAATATAATCGAAGTTCGATTAAAACGTAGAATTGTAGATGCTAATGTCAAAGAAAACTGATCTTTAATTACAAATATAAATTTCGCGTGTTAAGGGAAATGTCGTAAAAACCAAATAGCTTTTCACCTCTCGAAATATTTAAAAAAACACTTTAATTTAATTTTTTTCTACGAGCTATATGGATAAGTGAATTCACGGGAAGCCTGGTTAAGTTATTGACATCACCGTTGACCATGACATCAAACCACCATTAACTTTGACACATAATGTTGAAATCTTACTTGATTGTACGCATTACTACTTCACCGCCAAAATAGACAAATGCTACCCACCAATGCGGACTTGCAATACTCTTTACTATCAATAAATGCAATTGCAGCATGCTGTTATAAGACTTGGAGAAGGTTGTTGCCCATTATCCGATGAATCCCTAATCCCTACCTACAAGAAAAAAAGGATTATAGTAGGTACGGAAATTTTTTCATAATACTCGTATTTCGTTAGTGATAAAAAATAAGGAATTAAATTACAAAAAGTTCTGTAGAAGAAAATTATGATATAGTGAAAGAAATTTTGATGAATAACTTCCGTATGTTGTTTCGTGAACTCAAATGCTGCAAATTTATGTATCTTCGTGCCAAAAAATCTTTCTTACAATGAGAGATATTGAAAATCTATTAATTTACTACCCAATAATAATCGCGTTATCAAAACAAAAGACTACGAAGTATCTTTTCTTTCCATACAAAAAGGTAAGGGCAATAACTCAAGCTTAGCTTGGCTTGGAGAGAGGCTGTAAGGGAGGGAACCACTTGTTGCTATGGCAACCGTCTCGCCACCCTCGGTAATATAACCCTTACACCAACGCAACAAAGCTTAACATCTTACACGTATTTTTATAATATTTGTTCAGCTAATACGTTTTGATATTATATCGAACGTCCCCAGCTGCGTATATTTCCTATACCACAATTTGTTTTGGGTTAAACAAATCCATTAATTTTATATTATTTTTCCATTTTATGGAATCATTTATTTCAATTTATGATCCGTTATTTGATATTCCTATGTTACAACCATTTCAACATGCACAGTATTATGTTGAGTCTGCTAGAGTCGGTACCACTGTCTCATTCACATTTCTGCCGTGAACCTGTCTAATGCAAAGATCCACTATAAAATATAAGAAAAGTCGTCGTAGCCTAAAGGATAAGTCGCCCGGTGCATTATTAACTAGTGATGCACTGGTGTTCAAATCCCGCTGACAAGTACAATTTTTTCTAGTGAAATACGTACTTAACGATTGACTTGCACGGTGAAGGAATAGCATCGTATAGTAAAAATGAAACCCGCAAAATTATAATTTGCGTAGTTACTGGTGGTAGGACGTCTTGTGAGTCCGCACGGGTACCACCACCCTGCCTATTTCTGTCGTGAAGCAGTAATGCGTTTCGGTTTGAAAGGTGCGGCAGCCGTTGTAACTATACTGAGACCTTAGAGCTCATATCTCAATGTAGATGGCGGCATTTACGTTGTAGATGTCTATGGACTCCGGTAACCACTTAGCAACAGGTGGGCTGTGAGCTCGTCCACCTAGATAAGTAATAAAAAAAAAAACTTTGACTTCCCTTTAGTCATTTCCCCAATGCATCGTGGACAAAATATGCAAAAACATTCTATCTTGGCTTCGATATATGTACTCTCATCTATCGGAAGTGTCGTTGTTGACAATAATGCAAATCTAATCAAAACAATCCTTTTGTACCCTGTTGTTAAGTTTCATATTACTTACAGCAACCTCTCCAAGTTTTCTCTTCGAAAAGACGTGGGCTAAAAATGCAAATTCTCTATCTGAGGCTATTCTGAAGTAGTATCGTTATGCACTCTGTTTGAAATCGGTAACATCTTCCTTCAGCATTACATCTAAGCGTTTCGGTGCATTTACTTAAAGTATCCATGTTTCTGAATTGTGCCTGAAACGGACAACAAATGCAAGTTTTTTTTAGTTAGTTCTCAAGTAAAGTTTTCCTTTACGAAACTCACTTTACGTAATGTCTGAGGCGGCTATCCAAGATTTTTATAATATAGATAGTTAAGCTTTGACGCATTTCGTGTGATTATGAGTTTATAGATACCACGAGGTGTTTGTAACTTCCCACCTAAAGATTTGTATGTTAAAGTCTGAATTGCAATGACACAAATTAATATTGATTACAAAAAAAATAAAGCAGCATCAGACCGAATTGAAAAATATATATCATATTGTGATCCGAAAGACGATTCTATCTAAAATAATAATCGAAAACCATTCGATTTATTCTAACGAACGCAATGAACGTTTTTAAAGAATACGCAACTAAGCATTTCAATATTCATCTCAGCAAATCAAGCCAGTTCGGGTAACCACTCACCCCGCTTGTAATACTTATACCGATACCGCACTGCGGTTCACCCGAATCGGTCAGGCTTGCAGTCGAGAAAACGACAACCAAGCTTACGTTTATTTGGACAAGTTTTTTAGTATTTCGATATAAGAAATCTTTTTTTTTTTTTCTTAGGTGGGTGGACGAGCTCACAGCCCACCTGGTGTTAAGTGGTTACTGGAGCCCATAGACATCCATAACGTAAATGCGCCACCCACCTTGAGGTATAAGTTCTAAGGTCTCAAGTATAATTATTCGGGTCAATGTCGCACAAAAAAAGCCTATATTCTGTTCTTCAAAATAATAACACCCGAACGTATGTATTTAGTAAGACGTGCTATATTGGTCTTTAATTAAATTCAGTTTCTACTTTCATAACTTTGTGTTATTTTAATGAAGCGCTGGTTAATTATTCGTTATTCAATATCTTATATACTTTAGTCGTTGCTATTGAATTTTTATTACATTAAAGTTTGAAATATTGAACGTCGAATCTAATTTGGACTAACGAGTTTGAACACAGACAGAATATTTTAGTATTTTATTTTACGACCGTTCTGTAACATTTGAATATCTATTTATTTAGGACAATTGTGACGAATGAGTTTCATTTCAAAACTTGTTATATTTTTTGTAGGTTTACTTGATTGATCTATTAAAATAAAATGTTTATTGATTTTTTATATTTTAACTGATAATCAACCCTGGGATTTCACCCCATTATCTGAGTACAACTTGCACCTAAAACGCAACGAGCAGGTAAAAAATGATTGAGATATATGAACTTAATTAATTAAATATCCTGTGTTTTTACGTACACTATTTGTGTACACCGTTGGTATAAAAATAGTTTTCCATAAAGTTGCTTAATTTAAAACTACTTAAAAAAGCATTTTCTAATAGATAGCATCTATCAGAGATTGTGAGATAACGGGATAGTTTTGCGATTGAAACCGTATTGTAGGAGAAAGCAATGATTTCAGCTATAGCGAATGAATGATCGCTTGGATGGCGGGTGGTGCGATACAAACACAGAACCAAATAGATATGAGAGACCATACCGATAAGTATATTTTATTAATGAAAGTGAAAACCTATGGTTTTTGCTATAAAACGAATGTGAATATTTCCTACGAAAACTAAAATGATGCCGAACTCAAACTATTAATAGCCTTAAAACAATGAAACTAGGGAATAACAGCAAAACCACTAAAAGGATAATGAAAACGTAACATTGTTACTTGAAACAGCAGTTATGAGGGCAATTTCGATGTTTAATTACAACTAGGCAAGCGTGATAGAAACAATGTATTCGAAGCTTAATAAAAATAATATAATAGTAAATATGTTTCTTATAAAATAAAACAGTAAAAAATATATTAATTAAAAATCGGGCATGTTTCGGGTGAAACTTTCTTAGGTCTTCCGATTATTTTGTAAAGAATGTGTAAATAATCTATATATATAAAAATGAATTGCTGTTCGTTAGTCTCGCCAAAACTCGAGAACGGCTGGACCAATTTGGCTAATTTTAGTCTTGAATTATTTGTGAAAGTCCAGAGAAGGTTTAAAAGGTAGATAAATATGAAAATGCTCGAAATTTAATAAAAATAATTTTTTTTCCCGTTCATATCTCCCCCATCGGACGAATTTCTTTTGTTTGTTTTAAATTTTATACAAAAGCTTAGATCTTTTATTTATCGATTGAGGCACTACGAAGTCTGCCGGGTCAGCTAGTAAAAAATAAATGTATTAAAATATTATAAAATACTACAAGTGACCATAAATAATGTGTAAATATACAACAAAAATAGGCATAGAATTTCTCAAGAGAAAACTGAGAGTTTACAGTAAATTTATTCTAGATAATTCATCAAAAATTACAATGCAAGATAAAACAAGGGCTCTTTGCTGGAACGCTTGCCCCAGGTAACTGTTATTTATGATCCTTTGGGTTCATTCTTGATCTTCATTACTTCCACCAGCGCCATTATCAGTAATTGTAGTGTTGAAGATAGCTCGCACAATAGCTGTTACCGTCTTTCGAGCTCCTTGACGAAGTAACGTGAGTTTAAATTGCATCAAAACAATTAAATACGTGGACATAAACGATATATTCTGAAATAAATAATGAAACAGTTTAAGCAATTTATTACGAAAATTAGCTTGTTGGTGTTAATACTAATTTTAAAAAATATTATCACATTCAATCATCTCAAACTGGAAACTTCTATATTATTTCTAGAAAAGGTGGAGAGATAATCTTGTAAACTAGTGGTTATTCGGAAACTGGAGAAAAAAATCGCTGTACCACAGCCGAATACATTGATCTAACTAGATACGCATATTCAATTCCCTCATCTATGATGCTCTCCGGGTAGCTGAAGACAGGATGAGATAGCATATCATCATGAAGACGAAAGCCATCGATGGACATCTTAAGATCACCAGATACGAAGCAAGATCAAGTAGATTGATCCAGATTCCAAATAGCTTTAACAGAGACATTGACTCCGTTGGGGCTCAGTACGAATACAATAGTCAGAACTAACTACGGGAACATCAAAACGTTTTAAACTTGATTTTCTGTGGTTCGCGCATCTTTATTTTAGTCACCCTATAATAAATAAACTACAAGTGGAAAAGCGGTATTGAACATACATCAAAATTTGGGTCACATTTCAATAAGCTAAATAAACTGTTAACACAATTATTAGCTGTGGGGATTGTATCATCAAGACCATTTCAATCAATACAATGAGAACCGAAGGTGTAAACCACAATTTCTGCTGCCAACAGTTTAAAGGGCGGAGTATTCGAATACAACACAACTAAGACCTCAACATGTCTTAAAGTCTTAAAGTGTGTTTATTGTATGTATATATTTTCTATAATAATATAGTGTCTATAGTGCACCGCAACATACCTTTTTTTTTTTTTTTTGGTCAGGAGGAAATCGCCGGACTTCCGCCCTTTTCTGGGGATACTGGGCGGGGTATGTCAGAGTCGAACTGACTAAAACCTCCTGTCGCTCAACAACCAATGTCCAAACCTCGCATGATACAGAACTCATGACAAGGCAAAGGGGGGAAAGTGAAGCGTTTAGTGCGGAGCACATCTCTCCCATCACCCTCCCCCTCGGGACGCCGGCCTGGCGGTCGTCGGCGCCACGACCACCAGCCCTCTCGGTCGGCAGACTGTCCGAAGCCCGCCTAGATGGCGCCGGTTAGAGGGGGTTACCCTACGGAATACCCCGCTGGGCCAGAACCAGCGTGGGTCGAGGATAGCCGGCCTTCCATCACCCGGATGCTCTTGCGTAAAACGTGTGCAGAGCAGCTTGCACGTCGTCTTCTGAGGCCCCCCTCGCCGGTCCCCAGACCGACATGTGAGGGGGACCCGAAACACTTAGAGGGCCAAGGCTTGGGCGAGATCCGCCTCCCTGGCCCCCGCTCGACGGCGGCGGGATTGTGCGTCTCTCACGCGCCCCGCCGCCTCCTTCTGCGAGATGGTGCACTCGCAGAAGTCGAGCATCGCCTTCCACGACTCGTCGTCGCCGAGCATCGATGCCACAACACTCGGCAACGACAAGTCGGTTCCTATTTTTGCGACGAGGACACGGCGCCACCCCTCCCATGCGGGGCAGGCGACGAGCGTATGCTCTGCCGTGTCCAAGTCGCAACCACAATGGTGGCACTCTGCCGTCGGCTCGGCTGTGATCCGGTGCAGGAACTCACCGAAACAACGATGCCCAGTGAGCACCTGCGTGAGCCGGAAAGTGAGGCGTCCTCTGTCACGATTCACCCAATCCACAAGGAACGGGCGAATCGCCTCGACGGTCCTACGACCAGCCGAAGGATCAGCCAGCCGTCTGGACCATGACTCCAGCACCGCAACATACCTGCCATATTTTTATATTTTCTAGAATTTCTGTAAATTAAACGGTTGTCTGGAAGAGTTCGCTTTTAGCGATAAGAGCGTCTGTTGTGCAAATGAATTTGCTTTTTGACTGTTTTTGAATGTAAAATGTGTTTTGATGTGCAATAAAGTGTTTTCTCTCTCTCTTTCTCTCTCTAAAGTCTCAAAAAAAACAGGTGTACGTAGTGTGCCCAACTAAACAAACTTAAAAAGTAACCACCTTTTTGTTTGTCTTTGAAGCCTCCTATATACGACGTGCGCGATAATAAAACATTTTCACAAAACATTCATTAAAACTTACAGCAGTAAACAATTCCCTATTAATATTAGTGAAGCCGTCTAAATTCATAATGGGCGGATTTTTGGCTATGGCCACCAGAAACATTTCCACTTCACGTTGAGTGCTTCGGTCTATCGCTCCCAGATTCACGTTCAAGAGACGATCTTGAAACTCGTGACCCACCTGAAACGTAATTTACTAAAGTACTTACTGCAGTGCTGCTCCATAGATTAAAAGAATGTGTTCCTTTCAGAGATGAAAGTGTATTTGAGAACTTAACTGCGTGACTGCGTGAGTGCGATTCACGGAAGCACAAAATTATACTAAGAACTTCTAAACAATACAACCAACAATGTTTACTTAATCAAGTGAATAAAAAATATTATTTTGCAAGCGAGATATACACGAGGAATTACATGTATTATGAATGAAATAACGAACGACTTGAAAGTAGTAATACAGATCTCGTTAACGTATTCATGTTTCATGAATATTAAATGAGTGAATCAAAATGTGTCCTTATTACAATCCTTGGGCCTTACCTCGGAGGATACACTTTGCATTATTTATGGACAAATTCTTAGATAATTGAAGCGGTAATTACTATTTTGACTTTTCTTTTTTACTTTGGTTGGGTAGACGGGTCTACTTGGAATTGGTTAATAGAGTATATATATATGTATATATGTATGTATATACATCACCGTTTGAAAGTCATGTTGAGGTTGAGATATACACAAAGTCAAAAAATGTACCGTCAGTAATTACAGCAAATTGGATTCGTCGTGGCTTTAAGAATAAGACGCCCGGTGAATTCGTATCTCGTGATGCGATTCGATCGGTGTTCAATATTTTAACGAAATACGTACTTAATACATGTTCACGAATGACTTCCACGACAAAGTAATATAATGACATCGTGTAATAAAAATAAACCTCGTAAAAATCATAATTTACATAATTATTGGTAGTGGAGCGTGTTGTGAGACGGCTCGAGTAGATATTACTGGTGGTAGAACGTCTTGTGAGTCCGCACGGGTAGGTACGACCACTCTGCCTATTTCTACCGCGAAGCAGTAATGCGTTTCGGCTTGAATGGTGGGGCAGCCGTTGTACTGTACTGAGACCTTAGAACTCATAACTCGAGGTGGGTGGCGGCATTTACTTTGTAGATGTCTATGGGCTCCGGTAATCCCTTAATACCAGGCTGGCCGTGAGCTCGACCACCAATCTAAACAATAAAAAAATTATACTGAAAGAGGCTAAAGATAGCAAACAGTTAAAGGGTGACCGAAATCACTCGTTAATCAATTAAATATTTAATAAAAACGCAATATCATTTTACATTGATTTTTTGATGCGAGATTTATTTACCTTATCCGTTATAGCACTGAACATCTATGTACATTTGCTGGTAGCAAATGCGAATGCGGCTGAAAATACTGAAATAAATGCGGATTTTCCTATAGAGCGGATATGGTTCCAAACATTTGCAACATGCGTCAAACATATTCTGGATAAGGTTACGTACATATATTTTTGTACTAAATGCTCTTTTACCTTTCTCGAAGCGTGATAGGCCTCATTACATATTATGAAGAGTAACGTCATGCAGTAAGCGACAATGACAAACAATCCCATTTCCTTGTAACTTAGGCCGTGCTCTAAGATTTCCGATAAGGCGCCATACAATGATATTGTTGTTGTGAAGAATATTACCATGCAGTAAATGCCGTACATGTTGGAATAAGCGCGGCCTGAAACCAAAGCGCTTATGAAGCAAATGTATTATAATATGCTATATAAAAAAACGACGGTCCTACAAGCCTCTCAAAATAACATCTATAATATATAACAATTTAAATAGTGTTGAATATTAAGCTATTGCATAGCTTCTATCGCGGGCCTTGAGCGCGGCGACTGAATCAAGAAATTCCGTAACGAAAATAATCTGACACCCCCACTACGCCTACTATGTAGCTCGCGTTTAACACATTCACACGTTGCGCTGGTGTAGTGTTTGTGAATAAGTGCGCGACGTGACGTCGCATTGCACGAGCATCATGAAAAGTCTGCCCATCTCTCTCTCACGCCGTCTAGCTTATGAGTGTGAAGGGGACAGTTAATGTTTTGCTTTTATTAATGTTTATAAATATAGCGTGGTCTTATTTTTATTATTGTTTTAATATTAAATTATTATTGTCTAACTGTAATTGCATAAGTTGATAAAAAATGCTTTGCAATAGCTTTACCACGGCAGTCCCCGAGTGCCACACGTCTTTTTTTTTAATTCCTTTGTCATAGATAAACATAATAACTAGTATATCACCACAATCGTTACATTTATAGCTGATAGCAAAAGCTAATGACAGAACAGAGTCAGGGGTAGTTCAACAGATAATTTGGGAGTGAACACCCACTGAAATTCTGGCACCCTATAATTTCACTGGAGGGATTTATAAGAGCATCTGGCGCAATCAACGATATCTTATTAATTCATTTTCACACATTAATCAAGCTTTAAAACTTTTTGATTGGGTTGGTTTTGTTTCATTTCAAATGTTGCATTAAAGATAATATTAACACAAGAGTACTCTTTCCGATCTGTCACTTTTCATACCCAATTGCTGCATCATATGCGACAGATCAACCCACAGGTGGCGGTATTGAGCCAACTTCAGCGCTGGGTGTTCCGCCTCTAGAGCCTTGTGCAGATTTATTGCCAAGCCCCGGGACGCCGTGCCAAACGCGTTGCAGTTAATGTACCTGTAGATTTGGAACCTTGTCAAGTAAATGGCGAAGAAAGGACTGAGAATTCTTGAACCGCCTGCCAAAATTCACTGGCCTGACAAAACGTCAAACGGCTTAATGCGGTGATTAAATTGCGGTTGCATTTTCATTTCATCGCATGTTCCAGATGTTTTCTTATGTAACGTATATTCGGTTGCAATTTCGAAATTGATTTAAACTAACGTTCTAATTAGAGGTTTTCTATCTAGATGCTTCTAATTTTTAATAAATATTAGGGTTGGGTAATCATGCAAAAAAAGAAGTAGGTACGTCAAAGACGAGGCTTTGACCTTAAGTTCGTTTTAAAAATGTGGTATCAAGTTTTCCGTAGAAATAATATCTAGTTGGATCTTTTAATTAATAATGTCATTAATTTAAGAAAATCGCAAACAGCTTTTCTCCGTTTTTAGTGTGTTTGCCGATCATTACAATTGTTGTACCAATTTTATTTTGTCTTTTAATGAAATATAAACATCATGTTTGGCCTTTGTTCAAAGGGATTTAGAAAAAAAAAAAAAAATTTTGCAGTCATCGGGACTGCCAATAAAAGTGAAATTTAACACTTAGATTTAGATTTTTAGTATTAACATTTGTTTATTAAGATTAAGATTTTTTATTTTTCAACTTAAAAATATTAGTATGTACATATATTTAGTACTCAGTATTGTACTACACAATGATTCTGCAATTAATTAATTAAATAACAATCGTATTCAAACACTATTTGAACAATATACAGTATATCATTAAACTTTTTACTAAATCAATTAAATTTTACTTGTAATATACACAACGCTAAGTTAAGCTAAGCTAAGCTACAGATATACTGCTATTACGCATGTCGGTGACGCGAACTCACAAGATTTCACCCATCCATCTAACGCACACCGCACGCGGTCAGATATTGATATATTTATATGTTTTCGTGTAGATATGCCCTTGCATATGCATAAAATTAGCATGTCGGTAAAGCTAACCCATAACATTTTTCTCTACCAAAAAGTGCTCAACACAGCCAACGAAGTTTTCACTTCAAAAATAGTTAAGTAAATTTATATAGTGGGAACATACGATCGTATAAAGCTCGTAATAAAGCCACCAGCACACAAGACATGCGCCAAGCCATGAAACACACATTGTCACTTAAAATTTGCATTAGACAAATTATAATAACTAGTGGTCCCCCGGTAGTCAAAATTCGACTCTAATTAATTGAAATTATAAGTTTGCACACTAATGAAGTTATATTGTCAAATACTTCTATAACAGATTTCGCCAAGAATCATCCAAGAATACATACACTTTAGACAAATATTAATAAAGATAAACAATATTTAATCTATTCTCAATTTGACCACAGACTATAAGTAATAATATAAAAGTTTGACAATAAACAAATAGTATACATGCGCGTGTGTGTCAAATACACGGTAGTGTGTGTAATGTTTTTATTATTGATTTAATTTGTATTTTTATGCATAATTTAAAATAAAATAACATTCTGCACTCCTTCTCTATATTCTCTATAAGTGTGGGAAATTTCATACTTCTCTGTTCGCGTAATTTTCGTAAAAAAGGGTACAAAGTTTTTGCTTCACGTAGATTAAGATTTTACCGAAAAATCAGCAGAGTTTTTCATAACTAAAGGTTACAATGTTTCATGAATAAGAAATTCATATGAAGCGCGCTATTGTAACAAAAGCATCTCCTAAATTATAAGCGAACATTATTAAAAAAAAAAGTGGTTGCCATTAGGTATTCCAGTTAAAATGACAGTATAGTTATCCTCATGTACATATGTATATCAACTTAAAATCTTTTATTATCAAATTGACTAAAAGCCTCGAAACATAATATGCTAGATACAATTTTTATAATTTAAAAAAAAAAAAAAACTTTTGTGTAAAATTTTATAAACACACCGTACTTTCAGTGCTCAACGAATACACAATTTAATGGCTAAAACGGAAATATATTTCCGNTATAATTTAAAAAAAAAAAAAAACTTTTGTGTAAAATTTTATAAACACACCGTACTTTCAGTGCTCAACGAATACACAATTTAATGGCTAAAACGGAAATATATTTCCGAAGTTTCGTTTTAAAATTCAATCATGAAGTCTCCCCGGAGGGTGAAAATAAAATTAATTTTAACCTTTCCAGTACGTTAATCTGAATATCGATTTCTATAGGTACCAGACTCGACAGCGAAGCAAAGTCAACACACGACCTAATAATTACATCGCCGAGCTATGATAACATCGTTAATTTACGCATGGTTCCGAGTATATTAACTATAAAGGAAACAATTTAATTTGATGATAATTTTAAACATTACATTGATCGATAGTTTGTCGTGGCTCTTCTTGGCGCTAGTATAAGTGTCTCAAATGCCACATGTGCGAAAAATATTCAGCCGTAGGTACCTTGAACAGATTTATGAAGGCCAGAAGAAAAAACAAATGTCATAACATTAGACTTACCAAAGAGAACAAAATCCATCCAACATCGCAATGATGTGGTAGTAGGCAAAAGAATGCCATAGTTCGAAGTCGTCTTGTAAATAATGCTGAGACAGCACGACGGCGAAGCTTAGAACCCATGAGAATATACACAAACCCCATGTCAAGATGTACAGATTCGGAAAAACTATGGGTTTTCCGGTGATCTTTAAGTATTTCAACTGTAAAAGGTAAACATTCTAGAAGTACTACTTTTTGTATCCATCTTCAAAGTGGAAAAAACTAGATTGTTCGAAATTTACTTTATGATTTAAATAAACCAGTTGGGTGAACTAAAATTTCATCATCATCGCAGATTTTATAGGCTGATATGATATGATATGATATGATATGATATGATATGATATGATATGGTATGGTATGGTATGGTATGGTATGGTATGGTATGGTATGGTATGGTATGGTATGGTATGGTATGGTATGGTATGGTATGGTATGGTATGGTATGGTATGGTATGGTATGGTAT
>NW_021011592.1:208735-231216 GCF_003987935.1 Bombyx mandarina | reverse complement strand
GATATGATATGATATGATATGATATGATATGATATGATATGATATGATATGATATGATATGATATGATATGATATGATATGATATGATATGATATGATATGATATGATATGATATGATATGATATGATATGATATGATATGATATGATATGATATGATATGATATGATATGATATGATATGATATGATATGATATGATATATATAGCATAAGCTGTCCAAAGCTGAACATAGGTATCTCCAATCGATCTACTGCGAGACCGGTCCGTTGCCACCTTTTTTTTCCTTTATTGCTTAGATGGGTGGACGAGCTCACAGCCCACCTGGTGTTACTGGACCCCATAGACATATTCAACGTAAATGCCGCCACCCACCTTGAGATATGAGTTCTAAGGTCTCAGTATAGTTACAACGGCTGCACCATACTTCAAACCGAAACGCATTACTGCTTCACGGCAGAAATAGGCGGGGTGGTAGTACCTACCCGTTCGGACTCACAAGAGGTCCTACCACCAGTAAAACCTGCATCTAATGTGACCCAGCGGTTTTCACTAGGTCGTCGATCCATCTAGTAGATAGCTAAAATTAACTAAAATTTAATTGTAAAAGTATTGGATTATTTAAAAAAAAACATGGAAAAAATAATTCAATAATATGTAAGATTTCTGGCTGACCTTTAAAAAAACAACAGGGCATGAGAAAAATGTAGTGCTGAAAATGAAAACTGGTCATACTCATAATTATGATTTATGTCATATTAACTTATGAGTACATGGTCGTAAAATTAGATTTTACTAAAGTAGGTATTTTGCTCTATGCACAGTTTAACCTTTTAAAATGAATTTACGCGTTTAGTTTATTTAGATTATTTGGGGGACGCGGAACGACATTTTTTTTATTTCATAAAATCAAAAAAGTTAATGCGGTGAGAATTTACCTAAGAATATTGAATATTGATAGATGAATATTGTTTTTCGTTTACGTCGAGCTAATATGTTCTTAATAAAATCAAAGAAAAAATATCCTGCTACAATTTTTTTTAGACTTCATACGAACCTGATAGTGGGTCCACATATTCTTAAAGATTGCCACTTGAGGGCCGTGCCTCCAAGAAGCGATAGGCAGAAGGAAGTGCGGTATAAGTATACTCAGAAATATGATGTTGTAAATAACCTCATCAAAACGCTTATTAGAGCCGATCTGGAAGTTAGCCAAACGCTCTTGTCCAACTAAAAAAGTATCGAATTTCACTTGAAAGAATATAAACTCCGACTCACAAAAGACTACCTATTTTTAGTATTGACTATTATTTAAATATTAATTGTTAAATTTAATAAAAATAAAATAAAATTTAAAGGAAAGATAAAACAGATTCGATGCTATTCATCAGACAGAGTACTCTTAATTAAAATATTAAGTAAACAAAGTTTTCACTTGGAAGTATTCTAATGGAATATTCGGTCTTTGTCTCAAAGTTCAGGTTGAGTTGTTAAGCTCACCTTTAACAACAATAATGCATTCAAGACCCCAGACTAAGTAAGCCCACAGAGTGGCTTTTGATATCCAATTATAGGTTGTTCTTCTTGTTGTTTGAGCACCTGTAAATAATAACTAAATGAAAATTTTGACTGAAATAAATATGAATTTAGTGAGTGTTGGGCAAGGTAGAAGGGACAAGATCCCCCGGCCGGCCACCAAACCGTTGGTCGGATCAGATAACTGCGCTTACTGGACTCTCTGTTGCGAACGCCCTGCGAGAAGCCGAAAACCGAAGCAAATGGAAGCTGATGGTACAAAGAGCCACGAAGGGCTTTCAGGGACACGACCTTCAGCAATGAAGTATTCGACTAAGAAGAAGAAGAAGAGTGTTGGGTGACTTAATGTATGTATGTATGTATGTGAATCTACTAATTGTACAAACACTACTTTTGCTGAAAGAGCCCATACAATAACAACAACATTTCAGAATAAAATTTTCCCGGATAATTTATTTCGAAAGTCATTGAAAAATTTCACGGCTAAAGTTGAAGTTTCAGTGACGATATTTTATAACAGCATTGTGGTTCACACGAGAGAAGTGTGCTCTCAAACTTGAACAATCTCAACATTCTTTGAGAGGTTATTGAATCTCGGGAAATTCGTGCTTTCTACCCGTATATTTTTTTTTAAAACACAAATTTAAAATCTAGTGTTTGGAACATACAAGATGTTGTTTTTTTAAGAAATCTGGTTGTTAGCTTTTTATCCGTAGCTTCATTGAATATCTAGGAAATACTTTTATATAGTTGTCATCTGGGTTCATAATGAAAACGATACGATTTATCTCACGATTATTTTCGGATATACTTATTAAATATTATTTTAAGTAATAACTAATGCAAAGTCAAAACTAAATTTAACGCCGCACAAAATATAGACGTTCGAATTTGCCACCATCTTGTTTTCATGGGTCGTTTCAATTATCAAGAAGCTTGGCTGTTCCCTTCGTTTTACTTCTCATGAGAGACGGTAACCATTTACAATCGTGTGGGCCATATTCTTCTCATTTTATAAACATTAAATTTTATTCAATTGCTTTAACTTTTCTTGGATATCTATTATACACTAAAAATTTATCACGATTTTGAATTGTATTGAGTATCCAATATTTCTGAGCGATCTTTAGCAAAATCATTTAAATTAGATTGAAAACTGCTGGAAAGAAGTTAGTTAGAAGTAGATAGCTTTCAATAAAATTATAAATCATGGTACGAGTTAATATTTTCTTTAGTTATTGCGAGACATAAACAAAACTGTTTTTACTGTTTAATCTTGCATTTTATTATAATTATATTGTTTCCCACGCTTTGAGTACTCTATAGTTATCGTGGCCAGAAGTTAAAGGACTTTAATTAGGATATTTATTCGTAACAATATTTTTTTGCATTAATTTTCTCGAAACATACTTTTTGGAACTCTCATAATCGGCATCACACCCATTATCTGGAAGAGAACAAGTAAGCTCTTCGTATTCAAATAAAAACTGTCGTGCTTATCCAAAAGCGCTCCATCTTTATCCGTTATCTCTGGTCCGTAGATATCCTTGATTTGAAAATCTAAAATTGATTAAGTGTTGTAAATAAGTTTGTAATTACAAAAAGAACATAGAGAAAGAGTATCTATATTAATGTGTAGTCATTTGAATATGAAAAGACTAAGCCATTAAGAGCCGTTTACTACCCTGATAAACAATCGCTGCCGCTGCAATTTTGGATATTAACTGATTATTTATACATAGTCGTAACAATACAGTATTGAAACTTGGAAAAATCACTTTCTTAAAAAAATACTTAAAATGGAATATTATAATATGAAAATTAATCACTAAAAAATTATAAATTAAAAACAATAGCTTTCTATTCTGTAGAACCAATTCACGATCACTGATTTCAAGATATCATATGCTACATTTATATATGTAATTTAATATACCCTTTTTAAAAAAAGAATCAAACGAAATTTTACTATAATTATTCTTTACATTTCCAATTCAAATATTAAAACTTAAAGATACTCAAACTTCATTTTGGAAAAACAATAAGAATGATCGTTGCATTTGAACTCTGCCAAAAGAATTTTATAGTTCTGTTTACGAAAATAACTTATTTCCCTCAAACTACGCTTCAATAATAACATTTTATTTATTCTCTTTCTGTTCTGTCTGTACCTTTTATGTCCTTTCCTTCGTTGTTAACGAATAATTCCCTTTTCCACATTGCCTCATTTCGTTTTGGATTGTAAATACTGTATCTATGGTCGTGTCTGTTCATTGTAACAGAAATGCGTCGAGAACTTTCCGAAGCTCGAGTCCAGGTCCTTTACGAATGAGCTTTCCGAAAGATCTGGTAACAGAATACGGAATAATCAATCATAGTCCGCCCGACTCGGCTTACTTGGTTATGCGCGTTTGTTAATGGAATACTGTGGAGTCGACATGTTTATGTTAGACCCAGTTAGATATGGCAGTTAAGATATGCTGTGAAAATAAAACTGAATTTTATAAAGAGTGAGTATTTTTATAAAACAAACGCAAGTGTATTTACTCGTTCCAGAAATTTAATTTAGACTGTATTTGTGTATTTATTTTCAGAAAAATTTCATGCAAATGCTTTTACAAAGGAGATGTTTATATTAGAATATACATATTTCTATTTAATAAAACTTATATACTGACTAAGAAAGATCACGAACATTCAAAGCCAATTTTGTCTACGAACAAGAAAAGATTATTAATAATAGTTCCCTGAGGGAGTTAAATAGAGGTTGAAAGCCTGTATTTATAGTGGGAAATATTTATTTATACATAGTAGTATTTACAAAAACTTGTTGTTTATTATCGTCGAATAACAAAGATATCGTTCAGTGAATTACTTTTAGTTATTTGTATAATATTTTCATAACACATGAGATAATGTGATCTAATGGAGTGAGGATGTCAAAAAAATACTCTACGTATACGTTAATCAGAATTCTTCAGGAGAGATCAAGTTTGGCTTTTATAAACAACAAGAGCACCATTAAAAAGCACTATGCATGAATGTGGTATACTTGGGGCTTTTTTATGTTGCCGCTGTAGGCAGACGACCCACGTGTTGGTCACGCCGCTGGCTACCACTGAGCACTTACCGCTGCCTACCGTTAATTACTCTCTACAAGTCTCGTTTGAAGAAGGACAATCACAAACAATTGCTCAATGATTAGATTCCAAAGAGCATCGCTTATCAAAAATAGTGTTTGTTGTACTTCCAGCATTGGTCATGATCGTGTTTTTTTATTACTTAATTGGGTGGACGAGCTCACAGCCCGCATGGTGCTAAGTGGTTACGGGGGCCCATAGACATCTACAACGTAAATGCGCCATCTATCTTGAGATATAAGTTCTAAGGTCTCAGTCTATAGTTACAACGGCTGCCCCACCCTTCAAATCGAAACACATTACTGCTTCACGGCAGAAATTGGCAGGGTGGTGGTACCTACCCGCGCGGACTCACAAGAGGTCCTACCACCAGTAAAGACATGTTCGACCTCCTCCTTCAGTGATAAAAATGCTTCCGAACTTTGTTATTTAATGGCAGTTTTTTTAATTCGTTTCTTTAAATATACAGTGCTAAATAATAGTAGACTATTCAAGTTGACTACCCGGTAATAATAATAAAAGAGAATAGTCAGGAAAAATAAAAATATTTCATATTCACAACTGTACAAATTATAATTCTTACACGCGTCTATGGTGGGTCGTATGCTGCCGACTACGTGGCGTCACTCAGCGGCCATTAATTCATATTTCATACTAATGTTGACTTTCGAAAACACTTAACGAGCACCCGAGTGAGATATTAAGTCCCCGTAGACCTTGTGTGTATATATAATATTAACGCGCGGCTAACAATGCGTTCAATTTTCAAAAATCTATTTATTTGATAGAAATTGCAGGAACAATTTATTTTAGCACTTCCATTTTACTTATTGAAATGCGACCTTATTATTTCAGTTTTTATTAGCCGGAGACTACTGTTTACTTAATAACAATAATAATAATAATAAATCATAGCCACTGCCATCTTAACATTTAAATTCTTTTTATGTATACTATTTTCACTATTATATTGTTATTCCAATTAAGAAATAAAAACACTGGCTTGGTGCAAAAAACAAACTCATAACAACACTAAATCCCGTCATTTTTTACTAAACAAAAAAGAAAAGGAGAACAACCCTTTAATCATTATCGTACATATTAATTTAAATAATTTCATGCTTTGCGGCATTATTCATAAGGACTATTTTATTTAAATTAATTTCATAGCGTATATATGAGAATAGTATCTTAAATTTACCGCCGCAGAAGTATTACGAAGGAACGTTTTAATTTAAGTTCATTTACTTTAATGTCGACCGCAAAAGGGTAAGCCAGTAATAATACTCTATTAACCTTACCTGGTTGCACCAAATTCAGCCGTTTTTACATAATCGTTACCCTCAAACTGCGAAATTACCGAAAAACGTTATTAAAGTAGACAACGTTATCAGGTAAATATTAATTAAGCTGTTTTGAAAAAGGGTTGAATCCGCACGGGCTTCAGAGATTTTGCGTTTGAGTGCCGCTGTACAAAAAAACAATATAAGTATATATTGGGTTTGTTGTTAACATCGAAGGTCCTAAAGGTACTAAAAACTAAAATAAACAAAAGTCTTAAATATTAATAAAGGAAAATAAAATACACTGAAAGTAGTTCATTTTAACTTATAATTCCGACCTGAAATTATTATAATTGAAAGTCCAACAAAGCTCTACTTTATACTCTGCAATATTTACTATAAAAATGATAGACCTATACCAACATCCAATGAAGTTTGAAAATCCTTCAATAAAACCCCCTTTTTTTTTAAAGTACCAGTCACGACAATCACAAAAAGGCTTTATTCTAAACTGTTACAGTCATGTCTATACTGACCACGTATCGATTGTTTGTATTTGTAGTATGATGGATTGGGATAACCGAACTAACAATTCCCATGGCTACTTGGATAACAACAGTGATTGTTTCGTCTCGAAGGCAAATTTTGTAACAGTTTCATAATAATACTTGTACTAATGATGAGATTTCGTTTGTTAGACAAATTGTATCGGTTCAAAGCAGAGAACTATTTAATAACCGCGTTCTAATCAAGTAGATCTTCAAGGATACCTACGACTCTTTATATTCAATTAATGCGTCTCGATTTCGGTGAAAAGTACACCGAAGCCTTATTATTGGTTTTCTATAAACTATTAAACTATTTTGTCATAAGCTGCATGTTCCTATCATGGTGCTCGAAAATATTTTGAGTTATAATAATAACATGGAATAAACTGAACAGCGACTATTCACAAAACTTCTATTCTGGACGATATGTTTGTTTTCTTGGAAGATTTACAGAATATCTTATAAAATATTAATTTAAAAATTTCGTCCTCTTTTACTTTACACGATCCTCATTTTGGTTAGATATGTCTAGTCTGAGTCATCCTTCATCAACTTTTCCATAAAACCTTTCCATATAAGATTATTTCCATATAAGATTAAATAATATAGAGACAATACCAAGGGCATATTTATAATTTCAAACTAGGCTTTTACGGAAATGTAACATTTCGAACGAACACTTTTCGATTACTCTGAAAGTTCCTATTGTTTTATTCCATTACTTTCGGTTTAATCCAAAACTGCAACAGATCTTTACTTGTGTAATATATTAGTAAACGTACTTATGATTTGATAATATAACAAATAAAAATGTTTACTAAACGCTTAAGCTATATTATTAAGTATATTATTATAATTAACAAAGATTTTTACACTTCTAGAATGTCTGTTTGTTTGCATTTGTATTAATTATAAACTAGAATTAATTGGTAGTAAATTTATACAATTTTTATCTTAAGTGGACATAGCATTGAGATGTAGCTTACAGAAGACCATTAAGACGAAAGAGTCATCAATAATTGTGACTTCAATCGAGTCAATTTAGCGATTCTTGTTCGTCGATTGTTTGGGGCTAATGTTTCTTTCAAATGACTGTTTTGTTACAAAACAACTCTCATTACAGACGTCCCTACTTTGGAAATACGAACAGATGAGTTCTATTGGATTAAAGTGATGTCATTTACTGTAAAACCATTTTTTAGCTTTAGAAAAATTGATAATTATGCTAATTTTCTTTGCAGAATTTATGACAGATTATTATTGTACTGAATTTATTTGAACTAAATGCTGAAATAAAACAAAGTATGTATTTATAGAAAAAAAAGCTGTGATAATTATTATTTTTTTGTCTTAATAGCTTTGGACTTTGAGTGAAAATTCTACTTTGGTGTGCTTGACTGTACGTATTTATTCAACCTAATTGGAACTAACATAAAGAACACATATTTGTCGAAAATATTAACAAATTTGCTTGTTAATTACTTAAAAAAATTCCGTCGGTGTCGTAAAGATAAAAAGGGGTTCACTAGAGCAAGGCTTGCAGCTTAAACTTTTGTAACGGTGTAGCCATATCACTGCCTATCGAGAACTCCTCGTTTGCAAGAAGACATGCCATATACCTCATATAGAACTGTGGATGGGTGCAGTCGAGATCCAGTGTGGATGGGTCCAGATCCGGTAGCGGGTGGTGTTTGTAAATAGAGGATGACAGAATCTCCTTAAAAATCCGTCAGGCTACTACTAGGAAACCATTTTAGTATAGCTATCAGTGTTCTATATATCTATAAATTACAATTTTATGGTTGGAACTTGATTGCCAGAGAATGCAATCAATAAAGGTGAGAATTCGACATTGAGTCGGTGCGGCATTGACGTTGTAATGCTCATGAGCACTGGTGAATACATAATAATGTACAGTTTATACCATTACCGTTGTAGGTATATAAGTTTACAGCAACCCCAGGGGCACAGTCAAGCTGTGCTATCTACAGAATATTTCCCATACTTGGATTGTATTCCTTTAAAATATGTATACTAAATTGTCATTTGAAATTTTCGTTCGTGATACATTCGATAAAAGCTTATCTATTTGCTTTGATGTAAAATTTCTTTTGATGTATTATTTCCTTTCATCGTACAACAAAATGATGATAGCTGGAGTTTTTGTGGTATTAAGTCAACTGCTATTGAAAGCCCGTATAAATATGAGGATATAAATCGGTAAAGTTGTTCAAAAAACTGCTCCGGTAATGCCATAGCAAAATCATCGAAAGCCTCACTTTTAAATATCCTGAACATTACCGAAACTTTTAAATGTGATTTGTGGAGCTTTAAAAAAAAAACTTTCTAAATTTATTCATGATCATTTTCAGACCTTCGAAATCCAATTCAGAAGTAAATGGTGACTTGCGAGGACACGGACTTGAATTAAGTTTTTTTTTTACCTATAATAAAAATTGTGTTTTTCAGTGAAGTGTTCAAAATTGAACTGCGTTACGCATTTAAAATTATGTATCTACATTTTTTTATTGTCCTTGTAGGCAGACGAGCATACGGCCCACCTGGTGGTAAGTGGTAACCGTCGTCCATGGACTTCAGCAATGCCAGGGGCAGAGCCAAGCCGCTACATTTATGTGACTTGAAATCATTTATTACTCTTTTTTTAGTTATACATAAAGTGGTTTCACATGTGAATCATTTTGTATAAACCTTTGAAGTACTTAACTTTATAAATTTTAATTTTTAGTAACAAACTATTATAATATTAAGAAAATTACAGACACATCTGCTGACGATGATTATCACTACATAGTATAAAACAAAGTCGCTTTCTCTGTCCCTATATCTGTCTGTCCCTATGTATGCTTAAATCTTTAAAACTACGCAACGGATTTTGATGCGGTTTTTTTTTAATAGAAAGTGAAGGAAGAGGAAGGAAGTTATATGTATAATAACATCCATTAAATAGTGGAAAAATCAATAATAAATTACAGTTTCCGAAGCGAAGCGAGGGCGGGTCGCTAGTATTATATAAAACGTATGGATATATACAATATAAAAAACGAATGGCAGCCAACTCATAAAATTGAAATGCGGGATAATATTTACAAAATATTATTATTACTCTAAATAAATATTGTGTATTAATTTAATCGCTTCAGTTAATAGAATAGAACAAATACAGTGATTGTAATAACAGTTATTATTATTTATTAGCCAAAATTAACACTATTGCAAACATATCTACAAAATAATAAAGTACATCCACGATGTCGAATATTATATTATTAAAAATGGAACATTAATAAAGATAAATGTAATTTAAGCTAACGGAAAGTTTTCACTAATATCTTTCACTACTTTATTGCTAACCTTTGTAATAAATGTAAAAAAATGTTAACATATTTACACACATTACATCTTTTACAAATACGATTTACTGGTGGTAGGACCTCTTGTGAGTCCGCACGGGTAGGTGCCACCACCCCGCCTATTTCTGCCGTGAAGCAGTAATGCGTTTCGGTTTGAAGGGTGGGGCAGCCGTTGTAGCTATACTGAGACCTTAAAACTTATATCTCAAGGTGGGTGGCGCATTTACGTTGTAGGTGTCTATGGGCTCCAGTAACTACTTAACACCAGGTGAGCTCGTCCACTCATCTAAGCAATAAAAAAAAAGTCCACCTGACCCCGAAAACCGGTCAAGTAGTTATAGCCGATGAATACACGAATTTTTCACACGGGGTATTCTCACTTAATTTCCCTCCCGTTAAAGAATTGGAGTCACTTAAAACTTTCTCAACATTTCGACTTCCGAAAACAAGCGTGAATAGCACCCGATGCGAAGGAGCCGTCCAAGTTACACGACGTCATGCAGTCAACTTTCAATGGACTCCTGGAGCTTTGTTTAAAACTTTACCTATTAAATAAGTTACATACATTCCATACGCGAAGGTAAATGAAGGAGGCTCTGAATAATTTCATATTTAGAATTCGATATTGAAGACATTTCAATTTTTTTTTTTCCAACGTTCTGTATTCAAATTTAAACATTTTGGAAATGAACAATGTATGTATTTGATTGTAAACATATTAATTAAGTAATTGTATACATAATTATTACCAATAAATAAATGTGTTTCTTCTTGATCGAACTTGTTGTATAAGTTTTTCTTTATCTTAATTTGAATCAAAATATACTTTGCAACGTTAAAGTATAGTAAACAGTATATAGGTATAAACAGCAGCAAGTAAATACGTATTGATAGACTAAAGCCAGCGGATTGCATAAGCCGATCTCGTAATGGGAAAGTTCTGTTGTTTCAGATTGTTCTCAACTTCCTCCGTTCGCCTTTATCTTACAATTATCTATGGTATTTACGGTATTGTTATAGTTAATCTATAGACCCTTGCAGTACTTCCAAGCTTATCGCTGCTGTTCAAATCGATTATCTGAATTATATTCATTTCGAGTATTGCTAAAAAAGTGCACGCGTATTCAAATCGTGGACTTTTAAATTACAAACAACGCTAGTGTTAATGTAAATTACTATATAATTAAAAATATTTTTACGATTTAATTTCACGTTTTAAACTGTCAGCATATTATTTCCGAAGTTTCGAATACTTCTGCAGTAATAGGAAATAAACTGAAAATCTTAAAACTAGTTTTAATTCCCTGCCTATTTCTGCCGTGAAGCACTAATGCGTTTCGGTTTGAAGGGCGGGGCAGCCGTTGTAACAATACTGAGACCTTAGAACTCATATCTCAAGGTGAGTGGCGCATTTATGTTGTAGATGTCTATGGGATCCACTAACCACTTAATACCAGGTGGGCTGTGAGCTCGTTCACCCTTCTAAGCAATAAAAAAATTATAATAAAAAAAATTATGTCTTCGACTCGCGGAAATCGAAGAAAATACTGGGTATATACGTACATGTATATAAAAGGTAAATGTAATGAATATTTTTTGTCAATTATCATCATCACATCTTTTTTGAATTCTTTATGGAACAACGTTTAAATATTGTAAACGCATTACTTCTTGTACGTCAATTTTATCGATAATAATAAATGATATATTCGATCTTTTTTATTGCTCTATACGGGTACTCTACAAGGTGAAAGCCTCCACGTACTTAAGATATTAAGTCGAAAACTCAATATTAACGCATTAGAGAACAGATAAATTAGTGACAGGCAATAATAGAATAGCGCAATACGCCCAATAAATTAAAGAAGCAAATTATTTAATTAAATAGTTTTATACATTTTTTATAATTGAATATTCCGAATTATCAACCCTGAGCTTGAACCCTGTGATTATGCACTGTAAGTGTAGCTCCATTAAGTCCTTATGTGCTATCAACAACAACAATAGCATGACAGTACTTTTGGATCTGTAAACAACATGTTACATATCAAACTACTTATAAGAGAGCATGTGACGTTTATTTAGTCGAAGCATTTCCGAAAAAAAATCTCGACCGCACAATTTAATATCACATTCACGTCGAGAAATGCTATTAATAATATTCTATATGAGAAACGAAGGAGCCGTCCTAACATAGGAGCAGTTGATAAACGATGTGAATCCGTTGTTGGTAATATGCGTTTCGAATAGAAGGATCGAATTCTCAGTATCTTTAGACTTTACTTCTTGAGGTACAGGAGAGTCAGACAAAGACTGAAAAATAACAAAAATAGATCTTACACTAAAAAGTAGTTTTGAATTTTTATGGCCCAGGGTTATCGTTTATGCTTCTCGTGTGATTAAGCGTACCTTTGATGTTAATACGATTACACAGGGAAAATCATTCTCCGAGTAGGTCTATTTGATCAGTAGATCGACGCGAGAGCATCCGTAATATTCTCTAGAATCATTCATACTAGATTTTTTTAAATCACTGGGTGGGGGTTTTTCACTTAAAAAATAGTTTTTCTTGCTAAACGCCTTCATTCTAATATACTCTCATGAGTTTCATGTTTATTTAAATCTCTATGGTGTGTATTTGAATACAAATGTAATCCCATACTTGGAGTTGAAACATCCTGTGACCATAATATACGTAATTCTTCATGGCACGAGAGCTGTAAATAGTCATAAAATAAATTTGGAATCTTAAATTATAATAATTCCCATAAATAATTTCACCAACCTATCTAAGCACTGAAGATACTGCCGTCAAATCTAAAATTTCAAATGCAAAACAAATATTCTTTTATTCATAAAGACACGGTTTTGTTCTCGTTCAGCCGTTTGCCATATGTCGTTACGACTATCCAGTGATGGTAATTTTCAAGCAATTCTTTCACTATTTTATACACAAAGTCAAACAAAATATTAAGCTTACTGCTGTTCTCATTCTCAATCAAACCCCTAAATGTAATGTATGTAGATTAAACATAAATATTATGAATCTTATGATACATCGTACTAACTACGTAAAGCACGAAATCGACCAGTATTTTATAATGTTACGCCGATAAGAGTAACGCCACCTGTCATCAAATAGTAGAAACGAACATCAAATAAACTAGTAATATCGAGAACACTCGAGAAGTGTAACGCCATCTATTATCAAATAGTGGAAATACATATTGAAACGACTGGTCCCACCGGGAATGTCCTCGATAATTGTAGACTATAAAAGAGTTGCAAAGATGGTATGAAGTCAGTTAGTAAGCGGTTTTACTCGAAGCGAAACAGCCTACGAATCACCTGAAGCGATGCGAAAGAAGTGAATTGCGAAATTTAAGTGTTTTAAGTACTTAATAGCCTTTTAATTTGTACTTTGGTGAAAGTTTTATTTATCCCGAGCCCTAGCGCGTAACAATAATATAAATAAGTCACCTTCTAGCAATGAGACTTTTTCATTGTTTTTTCCAAGTATTGATTGAGCATTTGCCAACGAAAGTCTTGATGATAAAAAAGTAATGAATAAATAAGATTAATTAGCTAATTTGAAAAAAAGTTATTATTTATGACCTCCTCCATAAACGAAAAGTTTTTGGATGGGTATCACGGCTCACCTCGTGTTAAATGGTTATTGAAGTCCATAGACATTACAATATGGATGACACCACCCACTATTATACACGTAGTAAGAGATGCCGTTGCTTCGCATTAGAAATAAGCAGAGCGAGGCTATGATACGGGTTCATAAGATGCCCTTTTATCAGCAAGAATGACTATTCGTGGCGTAGACGAGCCGCAAATCCGTCTTCTATATACGTAAATGAAATAGTCGGAAAATTGATGATTGTCGAATATGAATAAAGTAAAAAAAATATACGCTTACTACCATATACATTGTTTTTTAATTTTTACCGTCCGTATTCGTGTCGTAACGAAAAAAACTTCACTTTTATTTCAAGCACATCGTGCAATACAAAGAAATGAAACACGAACTACACTTATTTAATTTTACGAAATCCCGTGTTGTAATTACATAAATACAATGATCTAACATAACAGACAGGGCTTAAGCTATGTTGTGATCTCAGTCTTTATCACCACCTAAGGAAGCGATTATGCGTTCTGATTTGAAGTGTGACATAAATTGACTTTAATTGTCGAGGCGGGAAACGATATTGTAAACATCTAAGTTCTAGAGAGTTCTAAGTTTCCAAGCTCCAAGATATAATAAAGCAGACGTTGATTCTTTTGGCTGCGATAATCAAATTAACATATTCAGCTTTGAAGACACGTAAATTTAATTGGAATAGCTAATTACTAAAATTTTAATATTCGAATACTACAATTAGATAAAAACTTGACTTTCAAAGAAAAAATAATATTTGTCTATTTGATTTATTCAAACGAAAGAAAGTTGAATTTCCTAATTAACGCTTGTAATAAATTTTATTTTTCCGTTATAACAGTTTTTTTTCTAAGCAACCTGTTTGGAAGAGATTACTATTTTCGATAATACCGCTCATTGCACTTAGTGTGCTGTATTTAAATGGTTTTAGTTACAAGCAATGTTTGTTTTGTGTGTGATGAAGAGTAAAATAAATTTTGTTCATTTGTCATCTTTCACCCAGATCGACATCAATTCTGCAAATAAATAGTTTATCATAGTGAAAGTGAAATGACCCACTTTATTCTTCGATAATTATTAAAAAAAATATAGACACAAAAAACATGATCCTCATTAGTCATATTAGGTCCATGGTAAAACGTCATCTGCCAAGCCCGGTGCTTTGCGGCCGGAACAGTTTGCAACTGAATTCCCTTGGGTGCAGTTAGATGTCGTAGAACTGACAACTACTGGATAGAACTGCTTGTTACAGTGGATTAAGCTCATTTCGCGGCTTAAACTAGTACTCGTGGGCTGAATGGAACTGGACTGGTCAGTTGTGTTCAAAACAATACTTCTATAGATTCAAGTGATTCAACTGACCAAACATTCGTTCAGATTATTATTAGTAGTATTTTGCATTTAATAATAGATACAATTGTACTTTTTTATGTAAGTAAGTTAAAAAGGTCTTCAACTGTTTTGTTTTGAAGAAGTGGCCTAAAGCATAAATCGCCTAATGTCAATCGATGCATCAATGCTTGTGTTTAAATCCCGCAGGCAGGTAATAATTTTTTTAAAGAAATACGAACTTAGCAATTGTTCACAATTGACTTCAACGCTGAAGGAATAACATCGTGTAATTAAAATCTAACCCGGAAAATTATAATTTGCTTAATTACTGGTCGTAGCACGTCTTGTGAGTCTGCAAGGGTAGGTACCATTAGCCTGCTTATTTCCGCCGTGAAGCAGTAATGCGTTTCGGTTTAAATGGTGGGGCAGCTGTACTGTAAAAACTAAGATTTTAGAACTCATGTGTCAAGGTGGATGGCGGCATTTACGCCGTAGATGTCCATGGGCTCCGGTAACAACTGAAAAGAGGTGGGCCGCGAGCTCGTTCGCTCAAGGAAAACAAAAAAAAAACAGAAATACATAGTTTAGATCTACTAAAAAAATGATGTTCGCATACGAACGAAGTTTTGCGAATCGTAATCATAATTAAAACTACTTCTACGGATTAATCGTGACGAATACGGGCCCACGAAAATAGAAAATTATACTAAACGTCAAATGAAACATAATGACAGTAGAAAAACATTAATTAATTGCATAGACCTTTTACTTCAGTGATTAATTATTGCTAGTAAATGGTAATTTTTATTTATTTTTTTATTGCTTAGATGGGTGGACGAGCTCACAGACCACCTGGTGTTAAGTGGTTACTGGAGCCCATAGACATCCACAGCGTAAATGCGCCACCCACCTTGAGATATAAGTTTTAAGGTCTCCTCAAGTATAGTTACAACGGCTGCCCCACCCTTCAAACCGAAACGTATTACTGCTTCACGGTAGAAATAGGCAGGGTGGTGGTACCTAACCGCGCGGACTCACAAGAGGTCCTACCACAAGTAAAAAAAAAAATTGTGCATGTAACTGCATATTTTACTCTGCTCCCGATACTTCGTAGATAAATAAAATATAAAAATATCATAAAATGTTATTTTTCAAGATATTTTTATTTACGAGAGAGAGGCTGTCTCATCCCCTTTATTCACTATATTCACGGTTCGTTTATATCATACTGTATTTTTGCCACATAAAGGCTTATGAATAATTCAGAGACAGTGTTCAACCTTTTTTTATGTAGCAGCCGGCAACAAAGTCGAGAAAATCACACGTGAATGCACATTTTCAGGTGTGACGAGAATTGGCTATAGTTGAAACATGAGTTACTAATTAAATAGGGCTCGTTGCTTTAAGTACCTTTATACAAAATACGATTAAGCTTAATAAGTTAAATTAGATGTATTAAAAAAAATGCTGCGTACTTTAAGACGCTTTTTTTCCCGGCAAATGTCGTATGTAAGTATTGCATCTCAGACATTAATAGTAAAAGTAGAAGCTTAGTAGTAAAGTGAAAAATGTTCGTAAGCGCTATTGTTCAGTTGTATGAATTTCTTTTATTAAGGATTTCTTCGTAAATTGTGAATCGTTTTTCAAAATTATGTTCATCCGTTCAATAAGGTGGTGGGTACCTACAGTTTAGTGATAACTTTTTTTTTTGAAAACGTCAATAATATTTTGAAAGGAATTTATTTTAGGGTGTGCACAAGAATTAAACTTAATAAAAAGGTAATATTTCGGTAAGGAGTGGCTTGGCTCTGCTCCTGGTATTGCTGAAGTCCATGGGCGACGGTAATCACTTACCGTCAGGTGGGCCGTATGCTCGTCTCCCTACAAGGGCAATAAAAATAATAATAATAATAAACATTTCGTTTGTATGGAAAATAATCTAAATAGCTGACCGAAATAGAAGTTCATAGAAATTTCTAAGTGAATGCCGCCACTAACCTTGAGGCTTGAGGTCTGTATGTCAATGCATAGTAATTAGGCAAGTTCTGCAAGTTTGATCTTAATACACGATGTTATACCTTTATCGCGAATATGTCTCAAACAGATACCTCTTTAGACAAAAAGTAATTTTACTATTTTTTTTCCTTGCAAGATTTAAATATCGACATAACCGCATCGCTTGATAGTAATACACCGGGCGCCTTACTCTTTAGGCGACGACGACTTATTTCTTCAAGGAAACTGCAACGTGTTTCATTGATGTACAATCACAAATTATACTGGATCTTATGATGTAGTAATTAGCAGCTTAACAAAGTTACAAAAAAAACATCTCGCTACAAGAAGAATAGAGTATTTTCATGTGAGTTCCTCTGGCCTACTACGCACGCTACATCAAGTTAATAAATTCGCTCTCAGTTGAGATAGATGCATTTTCACGTTTGTAATCGCCGGTATTATGATAGCCAATAGACAAATCGTTAAATCACTGTATTAATTCGATGACAACGTTAATTAATTATTCCATTATTACATGTTTTAATCTAGATCGATATGCAGTCATTTACTTAACAGAGTTGGAAGTCAACGCTGTGCAAATTTAATTCATCTCCCCGACTCAGCACTTCCGATCGATGAATGGATAATGCCCACTGATTGGAACTTGCTGCTGGCTTAATAAAATTAAAATATTCGTGTATGAGAATTGTTTAACTTTCTTTTTAATGCGAAAATTATTTGTTTCCGGGACGAATCGTAAAGATTAAAACACTTTAACGAATAAAAAATTTAAAAGATGATTGATGGATGATTGATGATGTAAAGGATGCCTTTAAAATAACTCCATTTATTACAATGGAGCGCCTTTTCAACTTTAGACTACTACAGGTTAATATTAAGGTGGACGCCAAGAGCACAATCCATAAGCTACATAAATATATACTTGGGACACAATCTACAAAAACTAGACACACGATTGAAGATAAATAAATATTTTTGTAGGATATTGGTGTTGTTGTGTGATAAGATATAAATAAATAAAATAAAATAAGAAAAAAATTGAATCAGCTAAACCTCACTCACTCACTTCCGAGGTCCGATCTCTGGTCGAGGCGGATCTCTGGTCACGGTAGTAGATAGTGGGGATCCCACGGTCAACACTACAATCAGACGCGCGCCTTTCCCGAGGGCGCAAGGCCGACGGATCCATGAAGGGGAAAAGATTTGAGTTGGCTAAGTAAAATTGTTTAATCTAGTACAATAACGACTCCAAAACCAGTTTAGAAACGAGAACTGTCTTGTACTACAGGAAATGTTACAATAACTACACTCTTAGACAATATACACCGATCTTCCCAGGAGAGATGTACGCTGTCGTTTTTTACACGGTTGAGATCGTTGGGAAATATAATACTAAAACCTTCTCAGCAATAACCTGGTTGCTCTCAATATTGGGCATACATACTACCACTACATACTTTTAATAAACGTGGTTGATACAATATCAACTCAGAATGGATACCTGGACACATTGATGACGATGGTAATTAGAAGGCTGCTTAGTTAACAAAAATGGTCTCAAATATAGCAATGATAAGAGCCAAATCTAGTAATGCACTAAAGGATTACTATAAGTAAATTTTTTAATACAGTAATAATTTAATAAAGTAAAGTAAAATTTTATAAAGTACCTCTGTACTAACGTGTAATAAAGTATTTAGAGCTAAACTAAAACAGTTAAAGCCAGAAGGATTTGTAGAAGTCAGCCAAGACATGTACTTGGCTCCCTCAGGTTTCACTGCAGAGGAAATTTTCTACGTAAGATGAACAGCGGCCTATTTCTGCCCTGTGGCAGTAAAGCGTTCCAGTATGAAAAATAACAGTCGATAACTTCGACCTTTCTGTCTAAAAGTCGTTAGTGGCATTCACGTGGGGTTCCTGTCGACTCCAGTAGCCACGTAACGCCAATCGGAGCGTGACGTAAACGTATATTTTGAAAGTGTTCTAAAAGTCGTAAATTATGGACTCGCCAAATTTAGACACAAGGAATAACGTTGAATTAGTTGGAATCCACTTTAATGGAATAGTAAAACTGTGTAATTTACAATCTACATATTATTATGTATAAGATATTCGTTTAGTAAACAGGGTATAAACAACAACCGTGATTCTCTTTCGCTGACAATGTAACACTGATTAGAAGACAAAGAGCATGACAAAAGCATGTGATCTTTCTGTACGTCTCTGGCCACATTAAATCGCTAAATCATTCGAAGTGGAACCGTAGGATAGTATGTGGAGTTAAGCCCACTAAACAAGTTCTCCGTCTTATTAATTACCTTGAATAAAAAGAGCTTAAGACTACATCATTATTATTTTATCATTGCATACACAAGTTTAGCAGATTCCAAATTTAGATAGACTAAATCAAAGGGAGATAAATTACCTCCGTTTCTTAATTCAACGGAAATAGGAGGGAAACTGTAGGCAGATAAGTGCCGCTTCACTTTTGAGACATCGGAAACTTTGGCCGAGATAAAGCATGAATACGATATTCCAAAGCTCATTCGCTGAATAAATTTGTGTACCTACTGTAGATTCTTTTTTAGAAGCATTTTTAGATGTCCAATTACGTTATTTTATTTATATGAATGTTAAGTACTTTCATGTCTGTACATATAAAGAGATCGCATTAGTTTATAAGAAGATTAAAAGATCATAATATGTATTTGAATATTGGAAATCTTCTACTATGATTTATTCAAATACAAAGCTATCTAAGGTGGATTTTGTCGTAACAATTACTAGAATAAATAACTAATACAATGTACAAAACTAGAAACTTATTATACACCAGGAAATTATCAAAATATGTTTTTGGCGTCAAAATCAATTTTCAGGTCAACGCAGAAAATTCTGGATATTCGCGACGCTTCAAGACAATAGCTATTCTTTCGGAAGTTCGAAGTGTTGGGCTTGTTATAACGATCGGTGCCCGGTGGGAGAACGAGACCTGCTAACTGACTGTTAATGTACATACTATAATAATGACTTTTTTGATAACAAATAAATTATATCTATTGAAACGTGAGTTTTAATCGAACGAGAAATGTTTCCAACTTTCTCTTAGGTTCGACTAGGGTAAGTTGGGTAAATTGCATGTCCCAATTTGTTTGCCAATTTTCCATGTTCGGTGATCGATTCCATGATAGCGGTAGGCAGCGGCTTGGCTCTGCCCATTGCATTGCTAAAGTCCATGGGCGACGGTAACCACTTACCATCAGCTGGGCCGTTTGCTCGTCTGCTTACAAGGGCAATAAAAAAATAATAAAAAAAATGTTCCAATACCGTAACTTTGGTTTGTAGCGAATAACCTAAACAAGTAAGAGCCGCGAACGAAAAATCTTACACGTAGCTGGTTGTTTTCACAGACGACCAGTCCGAATTACATAGAAACATAGGTAGTTTTTACTAGTGGCAGGAGCTCTTGTGAGTCCGCACGGGTAGGTACTACTATCCTGCCTATTTCTGCCGTGAACCAGTAATTCGTTTCGGTTTGAAGGGTGGGGCAGTCGTTGTAACTATACTTGAGACCTTAGAACTTATATCTCAAGGTGGGTGGCGCATTTACGTTATAGATGTCTATGGGCCCTAATAACCATTTCACTAGATAGGCTGTGAGTTCGTCCACCCATCTAAGCAATAAAAAAATAGGTTCTACTTAGAAATACAAGTAGGTTTTCAAATATTAGAAAAGTATAATAACAGAATTGAATTCGAATTCGACTATATACATCTCAAAATCGCAGGCACTCCTATATGGATCTTTGGATTTTACGAGTTCATTTTAAATATAACGTAAGAACAGTGGGTAGTCTAATAGAATTATCTCTAGGAGTGGTGTTGTCGAGCCAGAGGCAACGACTTTGGCCATGGGACATTTTGGGCATAAGTGAGATGCGCAGAATAGGAGAAGGCATAGAAGAGAGAGGCCGTTATATTATGTACCACAAAGGCGAAATCGCTGGACAGAGAGGAGTAGGATTTTTGGTTAAGTTAAAACTCAAAGGACAAATCAACGGGTTCGAAGGGATATCAGATAGGATAGCGGCGATTCATATAAACTTGCCAAACTATGTGAAAAGTTGGACAATCATTCAAGCCTACTCGCCGACAGAACAAGCAACAAAAACAGACATAGATAAGTTTTATGAAAAATTAAGTGAAGTTACGGAAAAATATTCCCATAACAATATAGTAATCATGGGAGACTTCAATGCTCAAGTGGGCGTTCGAAAAACCGGAGAAGAACATATAATAGGGAAATACGGAAAGGGTAAAAGGAGCAAAAATGGAGAAAAACTGGTAGAATTTCTGCTTGAGAAAAATTTAACACTTCTCAATTCAATGTTCCAAAAAAACCCTAAAAACAAATGGACTTGGATATCTCCAGATGGAAATGTTAAAAATGAAATTGACTACATAATAACCAACAAAGTTAGGCTATTTAGTGACACAGGAATAGTACAAAACCTAAACTTCAATACTAACCATCGTATGGTGCGCAGCTGTCTCAGTGAAAGTGATATAAAAAAGCCCAGGCCGAAAGCAATTCAAACAAAGTACTTACAAATAAATAGTAAAAACAGGGAGCCAAACGACACTACGGAAGACCTGATGGAAGTTATTACTTCAGGTATAGACTTAAACGAGAAATACAAATTAGTGGAAAATAAACTCAAAGAACAAGCAATAATAGAAAAAAAGAAGGGTAAAGAATTCTATCTAAGTGAAAAAACTTTAAAACTAATTGAAGACCGAAGGAATATTTTATCAAAAAGGGATAAGCAAGAAAATCAAAAAGAAATATCCAACCTTAGCAAACAGATTCGAGAAAATATGAGAAAAGACAGGAAAAATAGAAGAACAAAAACCCTAGAGAATCACATAAATAGAACGGGAGGCACTAGAAAAGCACTCAAAGAACTCAGAGAAAAGGGAAAAGAATGGATACCAAAGTTAAGAGACAAAGATCAGTCTATTACTTCCCGTAGTACAATCCAAAACATAGCAACAAAATATTATCGTTCACTATATTCAAATCAGCAAAACATACAAGTTCCCAATAGAGAGTATATAGAAAAGTCTATAAAAGAAAATACTGAAGTCGTACCAGAAATATTAATATCCGAAGTTGAAAAAGCTATAAAAAGTCAAAAGATGGAAAAAGCTCCCGGTCCAGATAAAGTTATAAACGAATTTATGAAAGGGACAATCAAAGAAATAAGCCCAATACTAACAAAGGTCTTTAATGAGATTCTATATACGGGCAGTATCCCAGGCCAGTGGGCAGAATCACACATAATACTCCTATATAAGAAAGGTTCAAAAGATGACATAGGAAATTACAGACCCATATGTCTCATCTCAAATGTATACAAAGTCTTCGCTAAAGTAATTTTAGACAGAATATCAATGAGGCTCGATGAAAATCAACCTGTGGAACAAGCAGGGTTTAGGAAAGGCTTTAGTACAATTGATCATATACATACAATTAAGCAGGTTATACAGAAATACAATGAATACAACAAAACTATTTACCTAGC